>JZKD02S1785136.1:405932-423073 GCA_000966675.3 Picea glauca | reverse complement strand
GCATCACAACCTCGATTTTATCACCAAGATGGTGCGTATCTCATGCATGTGGACAAGAGGGAACACATATTGTGATTGCATGTGGTTCTCTCACTTCCACACATGTGACTCAATTAATTGATGATTGCATGGACCAATTAACTAGGACTAGGTGACATATTACTTCAGTTTCTGTCAATGAGTGTCTATATCTCTTTAAATGATGACTATGGCACATTCACTTAGAAATGTAGAGTATATCATGTGTATTTTACCATTTTACTCATTCAATTAATACAATTCTTTCTTTCTCTCAATCTTGTCTCTCTTCTCTTCTCTCTCTTGCAAGCTTTGCACAATTTTTCTACTAGCTAGGTTCATTGTGAACACTTCACATGGTATCAGAGACTTAATTTCCAAGAGAAAGTGCATAAGCATTTTTAATTTCAGGTTAAGGAGGAAGATACAGTCAGAAAGGATGGATTACTTGCTGAATATACTTCTTACACCTCATAACTATTTCGAGTGGAAGCTAAAAATTCTGCATTAGCTCAGATGCAGAGGATTATACCAAATTACCATGGCTACAAAGGTGAAGCCAACTTTAGCTATTGAGAAGAATATGTATCTCAACCGCATGGATGAGGCCAACGACCTCATCTACATGTCTATATCGCCTGATATTTTGTTTCACATTGAAGCTTGTACCACACCAAATGAGATTTGGACAAAGTGGGAGGATCTTTCTGACAAATAGGATGAAATGAGAGGCCATATACTCGAAGTAGAGATGAATTCCTTAGATATGAGAAATTTTGATAATGTCCATGACTTCTTTATGAAGTTCAAGTCCCACGTGTCCTCCTGATGTCATCATGACATCATGCTGACATCATCTACTACCTTTCATGTTTATGTTAGCAGTACAGACTGTTGACTTGACTTTGACTTTTTGCCTATTTGAACTGAACTTCAGATCACGATATCTTTCACATATAGAGGCCATTTTCAAAGCCAAATATACCGCCAAAATCGACACGATGAGCACTACACGATGGTGTTGGTTCTGTCTGAATCTGAGAACTTTGATTTTTTGGCCTTTTTTGATCCATTTGGATCACACCTCCCCACTGAGGCCTTTTGGTCCTCCAAAAGGTTATTACATCAATTGACTGCATCATTAAATCAATCTACTAAAATAAACAATAAATAGTCTAGAATCAACAAAACATTAACTAGACTCAGTAAGTGATTTCATAGATCAAATCACTTTTATTACATCAAGTAGACTAGACATTGACTCGATGAAACATTTACATATGTGGCATAAAATCCGCCTAGTTCCAAGCAGATGACCCATCTCCTGCCAATGGATTTTCACGATCATCCTTCTGCTCTGGAACTTCAGGATTTTTGGAGCGTCTCAACTTTGGATGCAACTTCCAACAATTATCTTCACAATGCCCATTCCTTTGACAACGTGAGCAATAATTTCGTGCTGGGATGAATTTAATGAAGCCTTTCCTAGACTTAGCTGGATCCTCGTTGGATTTTCCTGACTCTTATCTTGGCTGTGCTAAATTCACATGCTGATTCTTCTTGACCTATAGTGTTGCATCATCTTGTCTTGGTGTACTTCTTGTCACCATGATCTGATTTCTTTATACCTTTTGCTTCCAACATACTGCAACATAATGGTTATGACTGCCGCAATATGTACATGGAATTATTCTTTTTATAAGTTCCATGATGCTAGCATGTTCGTCATTAAAGGTAGGTGAAGGAGATTTATACCTTTCGACCATTCTACCTTTCTTTTGCGACTCACTATTCACGCCATTGCTGGCTTGAGCTTCTTGCTTGCCTTTACGAGTTCAAATCCATGCTGGTCTTAGTTCTGGATGCCAACCCCAACAATGGTCAACATCGTGTCTGAACTTCTGACAATGTGTACAACATACCACTGCATTGTTTTCATCAATAGACTCTTCTGCGTATCTTAATCCTTCATGGAGTGGTCATTCTTGCACCTCGATAGTCTTAGCTTTGCCTTGGCCATGCTTTCCAAGACCTTGTACTTTCATGTAGCCAAACCTGGATATCATATTCATATCATTTTCTTTGGTATGCCTTTCAAAAGTGGAAATATCCTGATCGCTTGACTCCAGTTCCTGATTAGCTACATGAGAAGCTAGAGTATACTGAGTACTTTCCACTGGCGAGGAAAATATACCCATGGCCTCTCCTACTAACTGCTTCTCAACTGGAGTAGCGAGAGTATATGAATACTACTCATCTGATTTCCCACAGAATGGATGAATTTAATCATCCTTGACAGGACTCAGAATACTAACAGAAGGACTTCTTCCAACTGGTTTTCTTTTGTTGCTAACACCAATTTTCATAGCCTTTCCCCGTCTTCTTCGAGGATTTGTACCAATCTTCTCAGCTCGACATTTTCTCGTTGAATTTGTTGATTGATCTCCTCAAGTTCCTGGATTCTATCTCTCTTCAAGCTTTTCCCTATGCTCATTCACAATTCCCGCAATATAGTTAGCCTGCTCTGATACCTCTTCATCTAAAATCGATGCTTAGTAATTTCCACCTTGACTTTGATTTTAACAAGATCTTTTCTGACAATGCATGTGAATTATATGAGCAGAAAAAAAACTTAATGAATGAAGAGAAATTGTATAAAACACAAAGAGACAAACCATAAACAGATTGAACACCAAAAATTGATAACAGAGTTCGACAAATCTTCCTATGTCTTTGGGCCTTTAGTTGCAGTGTGGGAGGCTTCTTTATTATTCCTTAATGCTCAAAAATCTGCTTCGAAATTACATCACTCAGTTCCCTGACTGACTCGACTGTACTTTTATCTATCCCAGGAACCCAATGTAACAAACGACACTAAAAAAGGCAAAGTAAAACTCTGGAATAAGCCTCACAATCCCATACACTCTTCTGGATTCTTTGCATAAGATGACTTTAGCCTTCACAAATTCTCCTTGAGTTTGCTGCCAAACTGCATTCTGATCTGTTGTTCAAGACCTCCTTGAATAGATTCAAACAATCCTGACCGTGATCCCCTCTCAAATGGGCTCAAACAAGCCACTTACACAACGAGGACATGCCAACAAGCCTTTCTTCGGAAAAATCCCTCTCCTCACTCTTGCTTCAAGAGTCACTTATGACTTATTGCAAAGCTACATAATGTTTGGTTTATATATTATTGGGGTTGGGGTTCACATCCCAACTCTCCCAAAATTTGGCCTCAAATCGGGCTCCAGATCCTCCAATAATGGGCAAAATCCATTAAAAACAACATAAAATCAATACAAAAATCTTATTATAAAGGGGAAAACCCACTTTTGGCAACATAATGCTTGCACGCCCCTTTTCCATCAACACTTGGTCGTATGGTAAGGCATGTGGTCGTGTGCTGGTCTATAGTTATCGTGCCCCCTGCTCCTTAGGTCTTGGTCATATGCTGGTCCCGCACTTTGGTCAGCGGCCTAGGCCCGTTGACCGGGCGCTACCCCCCGAATTGCTGCCAATATCAATTTAAATAAATATCGTACCATATGTTTTAACAAGCAACATAGTAGCTCGGGTGGCTAGAACGTGGATGTTAGGCCGTTGCCAAGCTCAGAGGTCAAGGGTTCAATCTGTTAAAAGTACAATTTTTTTTTGACTTGGTCCTCATTGGCCTTATCCGGGGTGACACATGGTGCCCTATGATTGGGCCACGTGTCACTTTATGATTTTCCACCATACTGTCCAGTGAGTGTACAATCATTGATCCAATCAACAACACGTCAACCACATGTCACCTTGTCGTACTGCCACCTCCGCTGCTCATTCAGCTTCTGTACTACCATGTGTTGAGCTTCCATTGGTGCCACGTGATCATACATATTGCCATGTAAGATTTCATACAGTGCCACGTGTCAAATTTTTACTGGTCCAAATTGACCCTTGAAAATGCCAAATCTGACTGCCACACGACATGCCCTGGTGCTGCCACGTGTCCTACCGACGTCATCTTCCACTGATCATGCTGACGTCAGCAGTACAGATTGTTGACTTGACTTTGAAGTGTTGCATGTTTGACCTGAACTTCAGATCACGATATCTTTCGCATATGGAGGCCATTTTCGAAACCAATATACCACCAGAATCGACACGACGAGCACTACATGATGGCGTTGGTTTCGTCCGAATTTGAGAACTTTTGAATTTTTGGCCTTTTTGGATCCATTTGGATCACTAAGACACTTAACTGTGCTAACCACATTCACAACAGATCTCCTCACAGATTTATCAAGGACCAGACTCCTTTTGAGGCATGGAGCAACAATAGACTGGAAGTCACCCACTTCGAAATACTTGGATCACGCACATGGGCCCATGTATCCTCTGAAAAGAGGAAAACATTACATATATAAAGTACCGTGTGCATATTTGTGGGATATCCAGATGGTGTGAAGGGTTAAAAGATACTTGATCCCTCTATTGACATGCTCATCATTGAGCATAATGTTCAATTTGAGGAAACTCCCTTGAATGCACCATTGGAGCCACATGTGGAGACCTATGTACTACTGCCTGCATGAGACATAAGTGATGATGAGTCTACTCATTTAGATCGTGGTTCATATTTGAGTTTTTAATCTTATTCAAAAGATGATGAGGATGTCAATGATGAGCCACCACAGATGCCCAAGTGGGCACAAACCACTCGACAGGTAGCTAGAGACCTTCTAGGGGATTCAATCAATTAGTGGAGGTCAAGGTCTTAATTTGAGGATCCTCCTCATGCATTTGTAGCTACCAAACCAGTGATTCCCATTCATTGCTACATGGTTCTAGCTTTTGACCTGCAAACCTATGCAGAGGCTGCAGGGAATCCCTTATGGGAAGCCACAATGTAGGAGGAGTATAACTCTCTCCTCAAGAACCAAACTTGGGATCTAGTTTCGCTTCATTCAGACATCAAGCTTGTTATATGCAGATGGGTCTACATGACTAAGAAGGTAGTAGAGGGATATGCAAGAAGGTACAAGGAAATACTGATTTCCAAAGGTTTTCAACAGATCCATGGAACAGACTATGATGATACCTTTTGTCTTGTAGAAAAGATGGACTCCATCCAATTGGCCCTTTCCATTACAACAACTAGGGGCTGGGAAGTTAACCAGATGAACGTGAATAATTCCTTTCTTCACGGGGATCTCTCAGAGGAGATTTACATGGAGCAACCCCAAGGGTTCATACACAACTCACCCTTAGTATGCCGACTGAAAAAGTCACTCTATGGCCTCAAGTAAGCACGCAGAGCAGATCTGAACGTCTACATGCTGAGAACCTCATACTCCTTGCTGATCTTAGTTCTCTATGTTGATGAGCTCTTGATCACAGGAAGTTCGGCCTCAACAATTGTTGCGGTCAAAGACATTCCACATGATAGGCTCTTCTTGCCATGCAACAACCTCCCCTACATTTTTTTACCTAAATATAGGGTCCCGCTAAAATTTATTTGGAGTTTTTCCTTTGTCCTCCTTTTTATTGGATTGATTTTGAATGGCTTGTACTGGTGACCTTGATGACTTCGTATTTATTGGTTTGAATTTCAAGATTTCCAACGGTATTTCGGTTTTGTCTTAGCAAGGTTTTGGTGTGGATGAACCTTCGACAGGCAATTGAACTTCATGATTTAAGTCTGAAATGATATACAAAATCCTCGTGTTATAGGATTAATCCTAGGGTTCTGGTTTTCTTACAAGTCATGATAACAATCTCGAATATGAGCTACAGAAATAGTTTTGGTAAATGATTAAAAACTGGATTCACTTAAAACCATAAGAATTGGTTACACATATTGCAGGTTTATCTAATATTATTGATAATATTGTTGCAATTGCATGTCATGATTATTGATTCTGATGTTATCCTTTGAATATTGTGTGAGGAGCTTAGTGATAATCATTTCGATGATATCCTTTATGACACCCTCTCTTACGCGTCTTAATGTTTCAAGATCATTATGACTTTGCATATCATTACCATGAGTCTTGGTTATAGATCAATATGTCACTTAATGTATAAACCTTTAAGATCTTAGTAAATCAAAAGACTTATCTAAACCTGGGATTGTCAAGTTTTGGCACATTTGTTCACACTTGAACCTTAGTGTTATCTTGAATGACTTGAATAAGCTTTACGTTCTGTATATAGCCTTGATCATACCATGATGATTTGTCTTAAGCCAAAAGGCCAAAACAATGGTTTCTTTGTTTATCTCCTTTCTGGTGTTTCAAATGTTTTGGAATTATCATGATAATGCTCAAAATTTGGGCCTTCATCGTTTGAATGGCAATGCACTATGGAATTATACTCTTTAAATACTTGTCATTCGACTCCTCTTGGAAACCATGCTTGAATTTTATTGGTGCCAGACTGCCACAACTCTTTGACGTCAAACTAATTGTTGGTTTTCTTAATCTAAAAGTCGCGGCACTATGAGGAGGATCCGATCATGGATATAGCTCGAGAATTTCCCTACGTACTACACAGTTTCAATAACTCAAGCATCATATATCGAAACTCTTATTAAAATATCCTAGTTGTTAGGGCGATCAATAACCAGCTTGCTGTGCAGGTTTTAATGATCAATAACCAGCCTGCTGTGTAGGCTTTAATGCTTCAATGGCTGGTATATATATATTTGGATTGTCTTGGTATATACATTGGGATATATCTGATGATGTATATATCATTTGCGGTAGCATTAAAGCCTAAGCAGTAGGCTGGTTATTGATACATGATTATCATCAATGATAGCTCATTGAGTGTTATGAATGATTTGATATTTTCGATCAATGGAATATTTATTGAGCCCACTATTAACCCGATACATCTTAGCACTCCACGAGGCTAACAATAACTTATGGAACAAATCACGTCATACATTAATTTCTGCATTTCAATCTTAGTCCTTTTCCTATTCAGCTTGATGATAAGCTCTCTCACTTTCTCCACTGTCCCGTCAAAGTATCATGGGGATGAGACTATGAGTTTAATGCGTATCATCCTACGTACCTTTTTATTCTCCTTCAAGTAACCGTGCTGATTGCTTGAGATATTCTTGTTTGTTGTTTGGTTTCCAGTGTCACATGGATTTGGGTTTGGGCTAATCGACATAGTATATTGAAGTTACTACAGATAAGGCTACGTCTAGAATACTTCCACAGTCGTGAAAATCCCTGAACCAAAATTCAAGCCCGTTTGCTTATGACACGTATCCCTTCAAAGTGTGGGACTGTACCCTTCTAGGTTTGGCAACACGAAATTTTCTCACGGTCATCCTCTTTGTTGTCATTTTCGCCAGAGGAGATTACAGGCTCATAGTTTCTGCTATGTATTGGGGCTCGGGTTCTATTACCCCGTTCATTTTTAAAATCGAGATTTCTCTTAATATACCCTCTCCTCATCTGCCGAATCACATGGTTACCCTCCCTCCATCAAATTCTGTTACTGTTGTAAATCTCTATGCTGCGATTCGAGCTCCGGTTTATCCATTGTCTTAGCCGTTGGTCTCATTTCCCAGGTCTTGGATTGGTGGAAGCAAACATAGTTCCAAGAGCCGGACTGCCAAGGTATGGGCATGCCAAAATTAGGATTATGATCCTCTGATTACAGAGGCCACACACTTTCTTGTATCATGGTTCAAAGACTGCAAAGGAAATCGACCATCGCATTGTGAAACCCTCGCTGTGTATGGAATTCAACATGTTTGGATTTAGTTTTAATTTTCTTTGTTTAGATCACTTGTTATGATCATTTGTCAATTGAAATTGTTTTTCCTCTTAACAAATGGTTTATGTATCTTCACAAAGATCATAGTAAATAAGTTGTTCTTTCTGTATTATAAACCAGATTTCAATTATCTGTTGAAGTGACTTTCTTCAGATCTTGTCATAGTCTTTGTACTTCACAATTGTTTTTCATAGATTTCTCTTGACAAACCGGTTGCTGGAGGAGCTCTTACACATGAAGATACAACCAATTCATTTCTTTTTTAATTGTTGTCCAGTAATAGGTTAGTGATATTTTAGTTTTGTTATTTAGTTTCTCGTGAATGTAGATCACTATCAAGGCCTAAATGCTTTGTTCGTTTAGGTTGAAATCATTATCATTTACATTCATATTTTCTTTTCACTTGAATTTAAGTTAGATTAATTCTGTAAATTAATATTAGATATTTCAATATTTATCTGGGATCTAGTTCCCTTTGAAATTACTTCTGTTTCACAAGACTTTTTATAAATCTTGTACTTGTACATTTTGTAAATTCTATAGTTAGAGGTGTGAACAATAAGCATTAATGTACATAGTAGGTATTTGTTAATAAATAGTTCGCTCTTTTAATTTTTTGTAGTTTAGATTAGATCCTCCCATCGGCCAACAGAGCCGTTAAACCCGTTAGGGTGAGTTACCTCAAACAACTTAGGTTACTTATACAACCTCAGACCAGACTCTCCCTTCCAGTTGACGAGTATCACCCGTAAACAGTTCTCTATGATGGACATGGGTCCACTACACTATTTCCTCAGTCTCAAGATTAGTTAGGATGATTCAAGCATCAAGCTATATTAGACTAAATTTGTCAGGGAGATCTTGGTTCGATTCCACATGACTGACTGCAAGTCAACTTCCACACCCTTTTTGTCTAGGGTACATCTTGAGGATGGCGGAGATACACCAATGGTGGACAACACATTGTATCAACAACTTGTGGGGAGCCTTCTATATCTTACTCACACTCGGCCAGATATCTCACATGCAATAGGGTTAGTTTCCAGGTACATGCAGGAGCCACATGAGCTATATTGGAAGGCTGCCAAGCCCATCCTCAAACATGTTTAGGACACCACTGGTTATGGGATCCACTATACAACATGTTATGCATTAGATCTCATGAGCTTCACTGATTTTGATGGGATAGCGATATCACTGATTTCAAGTCCACATATGGGTATGTGCTTAGTTTGGGTTCTGGTCCCATCTATTGGTCGAGCAAAAAGAAGCCAACTATTTCTCTATTGTCAATCGAGGCCGAGTTCAAATGAGAAATCAACATCACTATTCAATCACTTTGGCTTCAGAACTTCCTCACTGTGCTCGAAATCCAGTTCCATCATCAGAATGTCATTTGGTGTGAAAATTAGAGTACTCTCAAGTTTTGTAGAGACCCATTGTAGCGACAACAGACCAAACACATAGAGATCCATATGCATTACATCAAAGAGTTAGTACATGATAGGATCATCGATTTGTAGTATTGTCCATCCATCGAATATACTATAGAAATATTCACCAAGACATTTACTAAGCATAAGTTCCACCTTCTACGCGATCGTCTTAGAGTGAAGGACACATTTGCTTATCGGTTTCTTTTCTTCCCTCTTCATTTTTGATGCATTATACTTTGAGGGGGGGTTTTCCCATGAGGTTTTCCCTCTTTCCTCTATTTTTTTAGCATTTCATTCTTAGATGCTTTGTATAATGGGTACCTAACATGGCCTTGGTTTCTAGGACCCATTCATCATGTACACCCTAGTAGTGTTCTGGGGGGGTGTTGGATATATTACACACTCACCTAGGTAATTATTTTCCTAAGATTGATAGTCCAATGTTGAGGGCACTTCCATATATGAGAATATTCTCTCTTGAGGATATTCCCCTACAAATTAGGGCGGATCCTACAAAATAGGGTGCCTTCCCTCTTCAATTCAGAGTCACTTACACCTCAATTAGAATAGTGGAGGAAACTTATGCATGGCAACCTCAATTTTATCACCAAAACTTGCATGGGAACCTCGGTTTTATCACCAAGTGGGAACATATCCTTTGATTGCATGTGTTTCTCTCACTTCCACACACGTGACTCAATTAACTGATGATTACATGGACCAATTAATTAGGTCTAGGTGGCAGATTACTTTGATTTTTGTCAGTGAGTGTCTATATATCTCTAGATGACTACTATGACACATTCACTTAGCCATGTTGAGTATATCATGTGTATTTTACCATTTTACTCGTCCAATTATTACAATTAATTCTTTTGGATCCAGATTGGATCATTGTATTATTTTTCATCTATCTCGATGCTTTTAGAGTGGAAAAAATTGGAGGAATAAACTTGTAAGGTCATTTATTGGCGGGTCCCAGTTTGGAAAATTGGGGTCTGGAACCTTCTAGAGCCATTTTGAGGCATTAAACGATGTGTTTTTGGGGTTATGGTGTCAAGAAATTGTGCACACCCCCTTGACAATGTTCTACACTATGAGACCTTTCTAATGGTACATACAATGCATCAATTGGATTTCGTATGCAAAAGTTATGCCTCCCGCAAGTTGACCTATTGTGTTGACCACCAAGGTACAAGAGGATGCCACTTCATCCCTCATTACTCATGCATATGGGGCTAGACACATGAGGAATTTCAAGAAGATTCTAGAAGGTTCAAAACCCTACCACAATTGAGGGTTGAGGAAGTAAAAAACCTACCCTTAGATGGCTATCGGGCTATGTTAAATATCGGGCCACTAGGAGGACAAGGGGTTCCATTCTTTTGCATTGTATCTTGTGCCATAGCTAAGAAAAAAATTTGAGAGTGGTATTCGATGAGTGTAATAGAGGAGGAGATATTTTGTAGCAACCATACAGGTCACAGGTCAAAGGAAACTCCACATAGAGTGCCCCTTTCTTTGTACTTGCATCATTTCTATACCAAAGAAAGAGAGCATAACAACCTCACCTTCTAGCTGGGTTTTCTCTCGTATTGGGTTTCCTAGGTCATATCTTGTTTTTATTTGTGGATGGTGTGTATATTTATTTATGTTCTCTATTTTTCACATTTGAACCATTTCATACAATTTTTTAAGAAGAAAACCAATGATCAAGAGTCTGAGATCTAAAGGAAAAAAATAACCTTAATAGTAAATATTTCAATTATTTATCTGATATGTTGTGATGAAATGTTCTAGAGGAATATCCACGATAGTTTACATATCACTTTATCTCAAGCTTGTCTCTCTTCACTTCTCCGTCTCACAAGCTTTGTGTGATTTTTCTACTAGCTAGGTTCACTATGAAAACTTCACAATGTGCCAAACCATGCTTTAATCCGTCCTTCTAATGTGAGGATAGATAATCGACAAATTTCATTATCGTAGAAAATATTAAGATTCTTTTGCACAATGTTAAATTGATTGAGATGTGTGAATTCAGAGACATGCCCTTCACCATCAAATTTTAAGTTGGACAAGAGATCAAATATATTGATTGAGATGCCCCCAGTGGGTCTGAAAAGACTCAAAGGGTCATCCCATACAAAGATATGGAGAGGAGCCATGGGATGGTTAAAGCAATTTAATGAAATGACTCCACATGGGTAGGCTTGTCATCTGACCCTCCTTCTAGTGCCAATTCTGTTGACGCGAAAACAATGCCCTTTATCAACAACAGGGGTTACCCCCGGTGAGAAGTCCCAATTAGACCTCACATAATTTGGAATAGGGAATCCGTCTGGATTATGGCTCGACAACCATTTCTAGTTTGTAGTTTACCCGTTGCGTGCCAGTCCATCGATGATGGTTTCCAATCTAAAGAATGAAATGAAATTAAACTAAGATGCATGCGTCTGGTAAGAAAAGGTAAACATAAAGAAAACATAGAACCAGATGTGCTCCTGTCAATGGCCCAGGAAATAGTTCACACATAGCAGAGACAAGAATACAAATAAATAACTGCAAACCCATAATAGTCTAGCATTTAAACAATCATTTACAATCCTATGTCCATGAATTCAAACAAATATTCCTTGAAGAACATAAATAAGAATGCAACAAACATACATAAGAATAATCTATAATATGAAGTACATTCTTACACAACCCAAGTGTTGAGAAAAACATACCAGAATAGTCCACAACATGTGTAACACAAGAATTAGAGTTCTCATCATTAAAAGTTTCAACAATAGTAAATGAAACCTCAAATAGCAAAAATCTCTAACTTTGAATGCAATCCCCTTATTTATTGAGATTCATATTGACTCTTGGCCTTTTTCCTTCTCGATTCTTGAACTCCCCTTTACAAACTTTTGTCCTTATCCTCTAAGGAACGACGAGGCAATAATGACAGTATAAATTTTCATGATTTAATATATCAAACATTATATGCATTGCATTTCATTTTTTTTCTTTTAGTGCTAGTGGACCATCATGGATTTTGGATCTAGTTCGCCTCATACAATGCGATGAATAATTTGAACGCTGGGGGTATCTCCTTCCTCTATTCCCGAGGGCTTGCATACCATGAGGATTATACTTCATCTGATGTCATTTAGGCTTGTTTCTCTTTTGTTGATGGCCACTCCTATGCTAGTGTATCATCCTTTGTTGTAGATTACATTTTCCAAGATGTTGTTTGTGTACCAGTGAATTCTCTTTGTCTTGATGTGTATTAATAATGTCTCTGTATTCTACTCCTTTTCACACGGTGTATTCATATTTCTGAGTGATATTTTTCCAACTGGTACCTGGGTGCCATTCCACTCCAAATACATGAGTTTCTCATACATAACATTTCAAAAAATAAATTAAAATATATCTAACCATGGATAAATTAATTGGAAATTGAGTGAGAAGTTCATATTTACTTCCTCAAGTTTGATATCTGGTCCCTTTGATGGTTTTTTCATGGATATCCCCTATTGCAATGTTGTGTTATTGAATTTTGGGTTGATGACAATATGCTAGCATGAAAAACCAAAAATATATGACAAACAATGAGGAATTTCCTAACACTTATAATTGGAAAATTTTAGAGATCGACAAGACCTTTCTAACAGTGTAAGGAATGTGAGAAACAAGTATCAGAGTTAAAATTTATTTCCAAAATATGAAATGCAACTTTACGAGACTCGTCACTATAATAGAGGTAGGAAGCTATTTTTTCCACCAGTGTATCGACACTGGAAGAAGGATCAACTCGAGTATGTTAGCACCAAAATAATGATTGAGCTCCAGTATGTTGGTGCCTAAAGAAAGATTGGGCTCCGACATCTAAAGGAAGGCAAATAAATTAATTAAAAAAATCAAGTGTTGGACCCCTTCACCATATTGACGAAGATGAGATGATTCCATTGACATTGGGAGTATCGACAAGAAATGGGTGATCTCCTCTGTTGTATTAGTGAGAAAGAGATTTCTTTTTCCAACACTAGGTGTATTGGTGATTCAAAGGGACGATGGATTTCCTAAGTAAAAATAAAGGAAGAAAAGATTTCAATCTCGCACAAAGAAATTCTAAGTTCTTCCGGATGATAAAGGGCTTGAAAAAGTAGAAGGAGGGTCCCTATGATGGTTGTTTCACGAACCTCCCCATTGCAATTCCGTGTTATTAAGTTTGTTGGATAATGACAATACAACAATATGAAAACTTGAAAATATAGGTTGAACAATGAAGAATATCCTAAAACATATAGCTTGGAAGTTATATATCTCGATGAGACCTTTCCAACGGTGTAAAGAGTGCATGAAATGGTTCTAAAATCAAAAGTTATGGCCAAAATACAAAATATAGTTTTATGTGACTTGTAGGTGTATTGACACTCAGAAGGAATATGTGCGCCAATGTATTAACGGTGGAAGTATCTTTGGGCACCGATGTATCGATGATAGAAGCAATATTTCCTCCATTATATTGGAGAAATAAACAAGATTTCTTCTGGTGAAGGAAGACAATTGAAAATTTTCTGAGTTGTTTTTTTTAATGGAAAGAAACAACAATAGCCTGAGTTCAAAAGTCCATAAATTTATCACACAATGTCTGATTGAGGCACTATTTTTTTCGATGTGGAGAGCACAGGGAGAGGCTTCTAGTGAAAGAACTTACAACTTCATTCAATAATTTTAGTAGATTTATGTTTAATGAAGGTCACAATTAACAAGGCTTGCTTTGCAAGAAATCCTTGACTATCATTTTGGCACATCTGGACCTCAGATTCAATTCCATTAGTGGCGTTGGAAACGTAATCCCAAAAAAATACAACTATCCTATTTTAGGATTGAAAAATACGCTTTGACTAGTACATAAAATTGTGAGCAAAGGTAATTTTTAATGAAAGTTTGGACCCTATTCTCGCTACTTCTTTTCTTGAATTCAGTTTCGTCAATTCCTACGGAATATGTGTTATATAGGATCTTAATCCATCCATTGGAACTAAGGTCATACATAAGTGGCTAAGAATTATTATACCATGGAAACAACCAACCAAATTTTGGAGCACTTCACACTAGTTATGAGTTGGGAGGACCATCTTTTCTGGAATGCAATTTAGAGTTAGCCTATGTCTTGTAGAGGCTGAAATTAACCCACGTGACAATAAATGACACTTTAATGATCAGGGTTAGTCATAGAATCAAAAGGCACAAAATATACATGCTGGTATAGTATGCGCAATAAAATCCGTTGGAAACACAACAAACTTGTCGATATTATTATAAACTCAATGATGACAGTGACATGACACCAATCAAAATTGACAAGAATCAACATCAATCATCCAATTAGAATCAAAATGCTTAATTTTTGACAATCAAAAGAATCTGACTGAAGGGTGCAATAAAAAGGATTTGAGTTGGAAGAATTTAGGAGACACCTCAAGGTGTGAGTGTCTCTCTATTACAGTCTATGTCGGTGAGAAAGCGAGTTCCCTATCGGTATGCCCAGTGTCAATGAGGGATGGACATCCTTCACTGACGTATCGACAAAAGAAGAGGAAATATGTGTCGATGATACACTATGTATCAATGAAGAAAGAGGAATCTTTCTGATACATAGTTTATCAACGAAGAAAGAGGAATCTCTCCAATGCACGGTATATCGACGAAGAAACAAGAATCTCATCGATACATAGTGTATCGATGAAGAAAGAGGATTATCACTGATACACGATGCATCGAGAAGGTGATTATCCTCCACTATATTGACATTGGAAAGGAGATTTAATTTTGCTATATCGATGCCAATATGAATATTAGTCTCTGTTAGACTCAAAGGGAGGAAAAAAAATCAAAAATTTCTAAGTGTTTGGAGGCTTCAAGTGCATTGGTGGGAAAAAGGGGATGCTTCCGATATAGGCTATGTTGGCCTTGGAAATAGGATGCTCGATGATACACTATGTATCGACAAAAAAAGAGGAAACTTGTCGATATACTATATATTGGTGGGCTAGAATGGTCTTCAAAATCACTGAAAATGGTAAAGTCTGGAGAGTAAGAAGAGAGTCTTGGGATTTATCATTTGCATGAGAGAGTCTAAAAGGTTTCACAGTAGAAAAAGTTCAATAGGGGGCCCAATTTATTCTCTTAGAGTAATGGTGAATATAAGAAATTAGGGAGGGTGTTGTGGTGGCACAACGAAAGGGTAGGATGGATTTTAGGTGATTGGCTATGACTTTAGTGATAATCTTGTAAGCTGCATTGCATAGGGAAATCAAGTGGAATTTACTTGGGTCTTCTACTTTGTCTTCCTTGTTGATCAAGGTAAAGAAGGTGGCATTCGGGGTTGGAAAAATAATGGAAAACTCATGAGAATCCTCAACTAGGGCCCACACATAAAGTCTTATGATTAACCAACATACTTGAAAGAAATTAGTAGTGAAGCCATCTGAGCATGGTGATCTTCATTTAGGCATTTCATAGACCACTTGTTTCACCTCCTCCAGGGAGATGGTATGCATCAGGTCCTCATTCTGTTCCAGGGAGACAAGATGGGGGATGTAGTAGGTGATTTTCTGAATTGGAGGTTGTCTTTCCACTTCAGGCTCAGTGAGGAGATATTTGAAGAAGTTAACCAATTCCCATTCCATTTCTGCATGTTCAGTGAGAATGTTACCTTGGTTTTCCTTTAGTGAGGTGATGCAATTGTGATGTGATTGTGATGTCACCTTTGCACCATAGATCGAAGAAAGAATTTAGAATTCTTTTCACCCTCTTTGAGCCATTTGAACCTTGATTTTTGCTTCCAAAATTTATTTTCCTGCTTGTTACTGATGTCAAGCTAGGATTGAAGCTGCATTTCCTCCTTTACTAGATGCTCTGTTCTTCCTTCTAGAATATTTTCTTATTGAACCTTCTCCATTTTCTTTTCTAGCTCCCCTTGAACTTTAAAGATATTTCCAAATTATTTTTTGTTCCATATTTTGAGTCTTTGCTTGATGTGCCTAAGATTTTGCTGAAACCTATACATTGGCAAGTGGGAGATTGTGTCAAACTCTGTCCATCATTATTTTATGTTTTCTTGGAAGTTGGGGTGGTCGAGCCATAAGATTTCAATTAGAAAGGATGATTTAGGGGACTTCACTTGAGGTCAAGATCTAGCTTGATAATCCAATGATTCGAACCTCCACTTGGGATAATGGAGGCTGATAATTGAATACCAACTAGAATTAGTGATTCCGAGACAAAGAAGTGGTCTATTCTATAATCTACTTGGTGTTTCTCTCGTCTTCTATTGTTCCAAGTGTGTAGACAATTTCTTGTCTCTATATCTATTAGATTGAAAAGCTAAATGGTGTTAAGGAAGAGATGAGAGTCATGATCTAGCCTTCTGATGCTGCCCCTTTTTTTAGCAAGGGAAGTAATACTATTGAAGTCATGATCAATGAGCCAGTGATCATCCCCAATGATGGGTTTGAGATGTTGGATAGAGTTGGGGAAGTGGATTTTTTTTGGGATGGAATAGGGACCATAAACATTGGTGAGGAAGTCGAATTCTGAAGAGCCCACTAGCTAGAAGTGAGTTCAAAGAGTATGCATAGTTGATAAGAAGCTAGATAGGGAGACTTCGATTGGGTTCCAAAGGAGAGAAAGGCCCCCTCTGACACCCTATGTGTCAAGAACAATGGCTTGATATACTTGCCATATGTGGGTTGCTAGAACAAAAAAAAATTATTTAGACATTTTTTTTCTTGAAGCATGACTATGGTTGATTTTTCCTTGAGGATTTTTTCTTGAGAAGCCTATGCATGGTTTTCTCATTGAGGCCTTGAATGTTATGATAATATTCATTATAAATATGGG
>JZKD02S1785136.1:370551-388628 GCA_000966675.3 Picea glauca | reverse complement strand
ATGTTTGTTTAACGAGTCCAAAGATAGAAAACTCGAAGGTTTTTCATGATTATAGAGTCTGGAAAAACACTTAAAAGAGAACTCTCTCAGTTCCTTTTTCGTAAAATAGTCTAGACGAGACCAAAAAAGAGATAAATTATAGCTCACCAGACGCGTACTTCAAATACATTATCGAGCGTGAAAATAGCAAGGTCGCTCGGCGATCTTTTCATGTTTAGAGAGTCTGAAAAGAGCTTAAAGAGGACTCCAGGGGGGTTCCTTTTTCGTATAACCTTGTTGAGCCCGAAAAAGTGATAAAAGTATGCTCAATCTCGTTCTCATGTATTTACAAGCGCAAGAACGGACAAAGACCATGCTCGAGGTTTTTATATAAAAACTGTTAGCACTTGGTAAATTTCCTAGAGGTTGAAAGAGAAGAAATCTACAAAGGTAACTTTATCCAACCGCTTTTAAAGCTGGGATCTAGCCCTTCCAGCTTCAGAGAGGGATCTCTCTATATGATTTAGCTTTGTTCTTAACTTTAGATATTAGGCTAGTTAAAGAAATAGGTAGGTTTTTGTTGTAAAAAGTGTTTTTTGAATTGGTTGAGACAGTTACACATCCATTGGGCTATGGGGTCTGCGCTTACATAAAATATGAAATATAACCAGAAACGTAAAGAAAGACTTCCACAGGGCGAGATAATATACTCACATGATCTTTTAATAGCTTAAATGATGAACAGAAGAAAAGATAAGAAGGATAAATTCAACTAAGAAGCAGTTAAGAATTCCTTAATTGAAAACACCAGAAGATAAACACTAAAATCTTTACGAGTCAGAAACAGGGTATCTCAGATAAATCCTGCAACATTCGCTACTCTTAAAGATTAGTCTCAGAAAAACAATATGATCACGAAGCAAGAAAAACATTCAACTTAGAGAATAACATCACCAGTGAATACATGCAAGAATCCTGTAAAAGTGCCTCCTTTTCATTAATGGTAGATCTCTTCAAAAATGTTACAGTCTGATAGCACTAGGGTGTGAGAATAAAAAACCCTCAATACTTCGAAAAGTGAATTATTTATAATTCAAATTACAAACTTTCCTGTCATAACTGATCAGGACGTGCTCATTCGATTTTTAGTCTAACTAATTTAACTAATCAAAACTGCTTGGTGACTTGGTGCAACTACACGCGGAAATTCTGGGGTAGGCCGTTGGCGAGGTTTCTGCACAACCTCTTCTGACTGGATAGGTGACTGGATCTGGATAGCTCATCTGCTAATCGAGCAAATCACAGAGTTCCTCCCATCTGATGTGACTAGGCACCGTGACTTTGAGCAGTCTCCGATACACTTCGTCCATTTTTGTATATTTGGCGAATGTGGGCTTAGTGAGGAATATGTATTGAATCTCATGTTGGATGCTGATGTCCAACTGAAGAGCGTCCAGGAATTCTTTGCCAATGATGATCCCTTGTATGCCAACAAACTTGGAACTGTCCTTAGACACTTCAGCCAATTTCTTCTTGTAATCCAGAAGTGTCATCAGTTTGTCATTAATAACTTTCAGACCAGGAAGGCCTTTCTTTTGGAGAGCCTCAATCTTATTAAAAAACTTCTGTACCCCCTGGTCCATGATCTGAACCTTTTCTTCCAATTGAAGCATCAATCCTCTCTTGGTCAAAACTCTCTTGACCTCAAGGATGGTCTCTGTTCTGTCCTCTATCTTCAACTCTTCTAGCTCTTCTCTGGTCTTGGAATTGAGGAATCTGATTATATCATTTGCCTGAGTTGGTTTATCTCCCAATTCCACTTTGATCTTCTCAATAGCCTGTTTACTCCTCTGGACCAACTCGTTCTGTTCAAACATGATTTGGATCATGGGCCAAATCTCATTTATGGACTTGGTGATGTCTGTCCATACATTTTCTTTGACCTCAGCCAAAGTCTTCCCTGCCATTGTTTGCTTTTGGAGCTGCTGTAGCTCCTTCCTGAGTTGCTCAGTTACTTGCTTTTCTTTGGAGAGACTGGTTTGGAAAGAAGTCTTGAGTTCCTGGAGGTTCTCAACTTCCTTTTTAAGCCTGCTTATCTCTGTCTCTTGCAGGTTCATCTTCTCCATGGATTTGGCGAGGTCTGCTGTTCCCTCTAGTGATGTCACTGGTGTTGCAGATGGAATTGTTGTTACTGCTGCTGTGCTTAATCCTGCAAATGGGATAGCACTCAATGGAATTCCTTCCATTGGCTTCAGCTGCTCTTTCTCTTTCAATAATTTCTCCATCTCAACTTCCATTTCTTTGAGCTGAGCATTCTGCTCCATGAGCATCTTAAGCATTTCATCCTTCTCACCTTCTTTTTCTGCTATCTCTTTCACCTGTGAGTCTTCTATAGGAGGAAGCTTCAGCTGTTTCTTCAAGGAGGCGATATCTGCATTCTTCTTCTTTATCATCTCTTCTGCAGCTTTGATGTTCGAGGGATCATAGCCGATCTTGAGGACCAGCTCCTCCAAAGTTTTAATTCTGTTATCTTTTGAGAAGGATGAAATCTTCTCCAGCTTGAGTTGTGTCTGTGCATTGTTGAGTGACACCTGCAATTTGGCTGTAGATGTAGAAGCATGTGCTAATGTGTGGAATATCATCTCCCCTGTTTGTTTGTGCAGATCCATATGATCTGCTGGGTGCACGTTCTTCGTCTGGAACTCGAAGGTGGCTCTCTTGTAGTCTATAATTACCTTGGGATCTGGTACCTGTGCCTGTAGGAAGGCCATGTGCATCCTTCCTCTTTCTGTGTCGAATGCAGATAACAGCCTATGCTGCGCGGTGGACGACTGTTTTCGAAACTGGGCATAAGTACTGCTGGTGAGGGTCTGATTTCTTTTCTTAATCAGCTCGTACTTCTCGAAAAATGCCCAACTTGGGCCCAACTTTGCCTTGCTAAGTGTCCAATGGGGAGTTTGTAGACTTCTTCGGCACAACTGGAGTGATTTCTTTATACAAGATCGACCCGAAGGGTGGAATGACAGATTTAGTCACTGTAGTAGGAGGGGCCTCTTTCTCACCAGTAGGGCTGGGAACTGTGGCTGTTTTGGGCCTCTTTGTATGTAACTGGAACTCCTCGGATGATACCTCCGTGACAGGAGGATATGAATCCTGTCGAGGCCTCTTTTCTTTAGGGACTTGTGGAGTGGTAGTTGTTTGCACAGTCGCCGGGGGAACCTGCTGTTCCACTTCGACCAGTGTGTCAGGCACCCACACTGTCTGATTGGCAAATTTTTCGATCTCGGGCTTGGACTCGTGAACATACGGGATGTTTTTATTTTTCACCCGCATTTCTGAAATGATCCCGCATGGATCATAGTGCCATGGGAAAATCATAAAAAATTTCATGTCTTTTAACATTTTGTCAACTTCTTCCCTGGCGCCTCGACTATTGCAGATGAAAGATCCAATCTGCCCCTTGATTCTCAATTGATGCTTCTTCTTCAGGGAAACAAAATGAATGTCGTATGAATTCATGATCTGCCTTATATACTCTAACGCAAATATTTTTACCGGCACATACTTTGGTAGTTTGTAGGGAGCCAATTCACACCCGAAAACTCTGATCTCTGTGTGGTTTTGATATAGGTACCAGTCTCTTGTCTTTGCGTTGTCCGAGAGATGTAGAATTCTCTGGACCTCGTCCTTTATTCGTGTCTCGGGCCTGCCACTCAACATGCTTACCACAGGGTGGTAGAAAATATCAATAAATGCCTTGAAGCTATACTCTGTGGAATTGTGCTTCAACAAAGATGTCCACGCTGTGATTGGTTGAGGCCTTCCATCTGCGTCTATTTTCTGCATAGAAAAACTGATTTTATTTGCTTGATAGAAAACAAACATGTAAGCCAATATGGAAGAATATCTGAACATGCCTTCTATGCCAAAATTCACGAACTGTTCGTGAATATTGTTGGCCAAGAAGGTACTGAAATCAAACTGTGTGGTGGGTTTTTCATCATTAGAGAAAATGGATAGAAAACCCAGAATGGGATCGTCTACCCACTTGTCAGAATAGTAACCTAGCAGGGCACAAAGGGAAGAAATGATTTGGTTTCCCTTGGTGGAGAACATGGAGGACGGGTAAGGGAGATTTGTGGAAGGGAGTTGAGCGGATGAGGGAAGGAACAAATCGAATATTTGAGCTCTCTGGGGAAAAGTCATCTTTTGATACTGCTCTGTAAGGATTTCTAGGTTGAACGGGGAAGCAGAATCAACACGGGGGATTTGCATCATTTGATCTATATCTTCGGGCGTGATGAAGAACAGGGCGTCTCCGGATGAGGAGATGATGGCCCTCTGGTCGGGAATATAATGAGCTTGGCATTTAAGGGCAAATTCGGGAAAGTGGTGGATCTGGGGAAAAAGGTACAGGGGCAAATTGGACTCCCAGAGTCCAATTTCATCGCTCTGGTCTAGGAACACCTCCTAGAGCCATGACTGGAGGTCTGCGAAATCGAAATCGCATATGGTATCCATGATCAATCTATCTTTTTCAACCAATGGTATTTTGTCCAAATCGACAGGAGGCGGGAGAAAATGATTCTCCTCTCCTTCTGCTTGTCTTGGCTTTGGCGCCATCTCTGCAACACTACCTGCAAGTAACACGGAGTTAGTGGGGCTGACTGACTATGGATGAAGGCGACGGGAACGCAATGGAGGTTTAAGAAGTAATCTGGTGTGATGGAAATGCAATGGAAGATTAAGAGGTAATCGGGTGCGATGGATGAATAGTGAATGAAAGGAGAAAACGATAGTTTTATTTAAAACTGGGTCGGTTGGGCGCGAGAGACAGGTTAGCAGGATAACGGGCATGTTATCCCGTAATAAATGGACAACGGGCCACTTGGGGGTGAGTTGGCAGGTGATGGTGGCCAAAACATACGGACATGTGATGTGGAGGCTAGGGATTGGAGTTAAAAATCGCAATAAGGGGCTGATCATGAGTGAAAAGGTAAGGGACTGACAACAGGGACTGACATCAGTTATGGGATGGGACACAACTCAGGCGCAAGTGGGACAAGTGGGAGATGATGTCAATGAGTGACGGGGGCTGTCATATGTTAGATGGGGGATGGGACCTCAGGACCAATATGATGACGCCACGTATGACCAGGGGCCCGCCAGAGGAGGATAACAATTCCGGACCCCCCCCTTTGGTTAAAAGTAGAACATCAGGGGGGGTCCGAAAACATCTTGAACCGTTGATCTACGTGCCCATTTCCTGGCCACAGATCTTAGCGCGCCTTTTATCTCTCATTCCAGACCCCCCCCTTCCATTAAAGGAAGAACGGACGGGGGGGTCCGGAATCCATTGTGGACCATTGATTTAAGCGCCCTTCCCTGGGCCGTCCAGATGTGCGCCACTGTTATTACCGATTCCGGACCCCCCCCTTTGGTTAAAGGCAGAACGGTCGGGGGGGTCCGGAAACCTCTGTGAACCGTAGATCTGAGCGTCGTGATCGGGACTGTTGATATGTGCATGAAACATAAATTAGGAGCGGAGAACACATGCACTTGGGGAAAAACTTAGGATAAAAGCCTTTTATGGGTTTTTCTTCAACTTTTTACAGGGACACCACCATGGGACTTTGACCAACTATCTTTTAAGAATTTGGAACATGGTGTAATCTTGACTTCAAGATGGTTTTAATGGACGAGATCAATAAAGAAACTGACCTATGATCTAACCTATCTTCCTAGGACAATTAACCCAGATTAAACTGTTGGGTTAAGAAATTACTCTACCTAAGGGCTATCTGACCAGGATTAGACAGGCTGGTCAGATTTATTCACTAATCTAACCTAAGGGCTATCTGACCAGGATTAGACAGTCTGGTCAGATTTATTCACTATCCTATCAACATTAATTTTGAAAATAACTTGGCCATGCTTGAAAGGTATGGCCAAGTTACTATTATTGCATGGGGATTTCATTTCAATTCTTTTATGCCCTCTTTTCTTTTTCTTTTTTTTCCTTTATTTTATTTTATTTTTTCTTTTTCTTTTCTTTTCTTTTTTATTTTTCTTTTCTTTTTTCTTTTTCTTTTCTTCAAATTACAAATTATTTGCAGAATGAAAAATCATTTGTCAACAAAAACACTAGAGACAAATAATATCCCAGTCACCAGTTTATTCCCATAATTTATGGGGTGATAACAAAAACCATAAAAAACAATCAAAAACACGCGCTGACAAAGAAAAATATGTCCGTATCCCTGTATTTGACCATCGAAATCATTACGCATGCAAAAGGTTCACTCAAAATGACATTAGGGATTAGGGTTTAATAGATAAATAATCTTAAAAAACTAAATGACATAGTAAAAGTAAATAAAAAGGAGTAAATACTCTTTTTACCACACCATTTTTACCTTTCCACTATTTGAGCTCCAAAAAACCCCTCTTTTACCCTCAGAGTTCGGCATTACATTGAGGGAGCTATGATCATCCATTCAATGAGCCATCAACGACAGTAAGGTAGGCTCTTAGTCCTTAACACTTTCATGGTTTAATTTTGCAATTTCATTGGTTAAATTTTCATTTTTAAGTTGATTTGTAGAGCCCTACTTGCGCGCTGCCATTCTCGCAGGCAAGCTATACGGGACCTGCGAGAATGAGGTATTCTCGCAGGTGAGCCTAAGGCCGCCTGTGAGGTTCTCGCACTGTGTACACAGGGCACCTGCGAGAACCACAAAGCTTAATTTTTTTTTAAAATTTTTACCCAATGAAAAAGAACCAAAGCATGAAAAAAGTTGCTGATCTTCTTGTTGTGTTCCTTATGCAGATAATTGGCCATCAAAATGGTGCTTGAATGGCGCGAAAGGGAACATGAAAAAGACAATGCAATGACCGAAAATCATCCACCTACTATTGATGCTTTGAGAGATTGTGGACTCCTGAAGTACTTTCACATCCCGGGCATGAGGGCCCAAGTCAGACTATTAGAGTACCTGGTGCGTATGTGGGACTCTGATCAGCAGGTATTTCATGTGGGGGTCCACACACTGTCCTTAGACATTGAGGACATTTACTTTTTTACTGGATTGTCCCGACGGGGGTACTATGTGAGCCTGACCTGTAGCAGAGGTGGTGGGATATGGATGAGTGAGTATTGCCGTTTACATTGCGTTCCCAAGGCTGAGAGAAAGAAAGGAAAAGTAGCAATTTGGGGGGTACGAGATTTGACCCTCCATACTATCCTATTCACCATAGCTCGGATGGCTGGGATTTCTTCTCCTCACATGGTGTTACAGAGTTACTTCCAGTATGCTATTGAGTGTTCTGAGCCTCGAGTGCTCAACTGGACAGATGCTGTGCTTCGCAGTATAAAAAAGCAGTTGACCAAATGTAGACGTGGTGACCTGAAGCAATTCGGGTACAGATCTTTGTTGGTGTACTTCCTGGAGAGGGTCCCATTACTGAGGCTGCAAGTTGAGTGGAATATACCGGGTCCCAGGGATCCAAGGGATCCAAGGATGCTGAGATGGTGTCGGCTCATGGCCCGGCACGTAGCAGGACTGATCATCAAGTATGATGATACTTTCTTTGACTGGCTTCAACCACAGTTGTTGATGGTTGATGATTATTCTTATGTCGGGTTGGATTTCCAAGGAGATCCGGATTTGGTACTGCCAGAGAACGCTCAGTGGGGGGACCTTGGTAAGAAGTACACACATTTTTCTTTTTAAATGTTTTGTGAATTTTTATCATATTCAAATGTTTTTGTTTTATGTGTTCGTCCAAAGACTAATACAAAATTGTTTGTTGATAACACAGATGTTGGACCTTACAGACCTCCTGGCACTTCTCCCATCCAGTGGCGAGGAGAGGTAGTGGCAACGCCACAATATGCTGAGGATTATCAGGTGGTGGAACAAAATCTGGAGGGCTTGACCGTAGATATTCCAGACATGACTCTGAAAGAGGTTCCACGACGCGATCAACGTCATACTGTAGGAGTATTAGCGTCCATGAGTCGACTGCTCCGTAGGGTTGCTAGGGAAATCGTGTGTTACCATGAACGTCATCCATGACATCACTTTGTAGAAGCTATGAGCTTCAGATTTTGACATTTTGGTATTCAGACAAACTTTTTGTAAAAAACTCTTTTGATCGTTATATATACAGATGACTTCTACCAGTTACCTTATATTGTGTGAATATTGATGTGATTGATTTATAAATGGTTCAAATGTCTGTCCAATACATAATTAGCCAATGCATCTTTTAATGTATTTAGACATCTAGGAATATGTTGATATTCAATGTGATCAAAATAACGTTCCAAGAGGCGAATTCGCAAATACACACGTAACAAAGTAGGACTTTGAATAGAGTAGACATTACTTAACTGTAGTACTACAAGATGTGAATCGAGTCGCACAACCAAATGACGAATTTCGAGTGAGATAGCATCAACCGATAATCAATAACGATGCTATACTATGCAATGTTGTTGGTCGCACGACCGAGGCACACACCTCGTAGGGAGACAAGTTTGTTTGTAGGGGCGTAAATTGCCCATGCAGCGGAAGCAAGGTTCTGAGTACTACGACTAGCGCCATCAAAGAAGCTAATATAGGGTAGCGAAGACTCTGACATCTGGAAATCAAACACAATGTCACATAAGGGTAGAGACCAGATAACGACAAAAGCAAACTATAGTAACACACAAAACGTATGATACAATAAAAATACAAGTACTTGTGCACATATGATTTTATGCATAGTACTTCTTCAAGTACAACCCATTCCTGGGTTCACTCAAAGGGATACCATTGTAATCTACCAACTCATAAGCTCCTTTTTCCAAAACTCGTCGAACGATATAAGGACCTCACCACATGGGTTCGAATTTCCAAGCTCCTAACATATCTCGATCTTGTTCATATAGAAGAACAAGATTGCCTTCGAAAAAAATGCGAGGCTTGACATGCTTGTCGTATTGGGCCTTGACACGTTTCTTCTGAGCTTCTATGACTAGGGTGGCATCACATCGAGTTTCGTCTAATTGCATTAGATATAATAGACGTTCTTCCTCAGCAGAAGTGTTGGGTAGGAGTTCAACAACTAGTTTTAAAGATGGTATCTCGCATTATATAGGGAGAATGGCTTCCACACCATAGACTAACCGAAAAGGTGTAAACTCAGTAGCGGACTTGATGGATGTCTGATACGCCCACAATGCTGAAAACAACATTGTGTGCCAACTTGTTTTATGAATCCCTATCATTCGTTGGAGCATATCTATGAGAACTTTATTGATTGCTTCGACTTGGCCATTGGCTTGTGGATAATAGGGTGTTGAGTTATCATGGTGAAGACCCAACTTTTCAGTAAGTTCAGACATCATAAAATTCCTAAAGTGGTTACCGTGATCAGTGACGATAGCTTGGGGAACACCAAAATGAGCTATGACGTGATTAAAAAAGAACAAAGCTGCGGTCTTTCCAGTGTTGTCAAATGTTGGCATCGCCTCGGCGCATTTCGTAAAGTGATCAACAGCTATAATGATGTAACCATGCCCCCGGGCCGAGTGAGGGTGACATGTCATGAAATTGATGCCCCATTTCACAAAAGGACCAACTGAGACCATAGGGTGAAGAGGAGCAGGATGTGATCGAATCTTCTGATCATAGGTCTGGCAGGCATGGCATTTCTGAATGGCAATAATGCAGTCGTTAAACAAAGAAGGCAAAAAATACCCTGCGCGTAAGATCTTCTGGGTAGTAGCATACCCAGACATATGACCACGACATGCTCCAGAATGACAGTCATTCAGAGCTTTCTCAGCTTCGTTGAACGTCAGACAACATCGAAAAACAGAGTCAATCCCCCGATGATAAAGAGTATCTCCGAGGATAATGTATTGACGAGCTTGATAGCGTATTCGACGTCGTTCCGTACTGGACAAAGTTGGTCGGAAACTCTGGGTTTGGAGATATATAATGATATCCCCATACCAAATATCATCAATGCGAATAAGGAAAAGAGATTCATCGGGTAATGAATCCACTGCTACATTTTCCGTGACAGAGTGGGGAAAATCGCATATCAACTCAGCAAAAACTAAGGACTTCTTGGACTTGGCGTGGTCAAATTCCAAGTCAAACTCCTGGAGTATCACAATCCATTTGGAGTATTTTCCCCCTAACAATTGATGTGTCAAAATGTGTTGCATAGGGTTGCAATGGGAAATCACCGTAGTCTTGCGTGAGAGGATATAATGCTAGAATGGTTGAACTACTTGAATGGCAGCCAAGGCCAGTTTCTCGACATGTTGATACTTGATTTCAGTTAGCGTGAGACTTCGACTCAAGTAGTAAATAACATGTTCATCGTGAGCATCATCCTCTTGGACGAGAACCATGCCAATAGTGTACTCCGAAGTAGCAAGGTAAAGGAAATAATCGCGACTGTAATCAGGGGGGAAAAGAAGTGGAGCTCGCATTAGGGACAAATTCAAAGCTTCAAAAGCATTGTTGGCAATGGTATCCTAGGCGAACTCGAAATCCTTCTTTAATAGCCGCGTAAATCCACGAGTGATCTTGGCATAATTTGGGATAAAACAACGAAGAAAGTTTGCTTTCCCCTACAAAATTTGCAATTGGCGAAGTGTGGAAGGAGGAGGGAGATTAAGGATCGCCTCAACCTTCAAAGGATCCACCTGGATCCCTTGACGTGAAATGATAAAACCTAGAATACGGCCAAATTCTACACAGAAAACACACTTATGAGGATTTAAACGTATACGGTAGAACCAACATCGAACGAAAATGGCCCGGAGGTGGGTTGGGTGATCAAATCTATGCATAGAATGAGTGGGTAAATCGTCCAAATAGGGTTGAACCATGTGTTTGATATCATGAAAAGCATAAGACATAGCGCGTTGAAAAGTGGCACTAGCGTTCTTGAGACCGAAAGGAAGTTTCCGATATGCAAAAGTACCCCAAGGACAAATAAAATCCATCTTATGTTGATCCTCAGGAACAATGTTAATTTTATTATAGCCGGAGAAACCATCCATGAGAGAGAAGATTTCACTTCCAGCGCAGTCATCGACAATCTGATCGACGAAAGGGGTAGGAAAGTTGTCTTTTGGACAAGCTTTATTAATATCCCTATAATCAACACACACACGAATCGTACCTTGTTTCTTGTCAATCGGGACAAGATTGGAAACCCAGTCTGTGAGAGCCACCGGATAAATAAAGCCGGCTTTCAGAAGTTTCTCGACTTCGAGCTTTATAGCAGCCGCTTTACGTGGGTGAACTGGATGAAGGCATTGCCGGATGGGTTTAGCGTCAGGATATGTCTTAATCTCATGGATTACAATTTCAGGGTCGATACCTGGCATTTCTTCATAGCTCCAGGCGAATATGTCACGAAACTCTTTGAACATGGACGTATAAGTGACAATTTCATCAGGCGAACATGAAGCTCCAATATGGACATTTTCGACGATTCCGAGTTTAATGGATATGTCAATGGGAATCGTGGGCGAGATATTACTTAAGTTCCCTTCAGCAAATACATCGTGTGTAGACTCGGGAATAGTCGAGATGATGACAACGGTCGACGGGGTCGAAATTCGTTGGTAGTTCTCAAGAGTATGTTGCTCCAGAAAAAGAATAGAATGATGATGCCCATCGTCCCAAGGGGTATCTTCCATGACGGACATGATCATCTCATCAATGGGAAAAATAACATGAAAAGGATTGGGAGACAACTCATCAAGAGAAGGGGAAGAAAGGGTTGCCAATTGAATGGCCTGGTAGGCGGACTCAACTGGACTTAACGACATTTCGTCGCCGAAACGAATATGATCTCCAGGGTCAGGGACTATCTAAGGGTCGTGAGACATAGAAAGTTCGTAAGGCAAAGTGGAGATCATGTTTATGGAAGCAACAGATGGGCGTGGAACATCGGGTGGTGGAATGGGGAAAGTACCCATTAACGACGAGTCCTTTAGCAGGCCTACACCGACATTCTCATAACCCGGTGGGGTTTTAGCAATAAATGGTACGTTGCCAGTATGGGTATCTAAATTAAAGAAGGCAAGTTGGTCGACCGTAATAACCTTTCCTTGATGAGGGAAACATACTACACGGAAAAGTGTCGACACGACGGCGCGCATGGAATTGATCTAGCTGCGTCCAAGCAGAAGATTATAATCAAGGGGAGTTTCGAAGACTTCCACTTCAACTTGGACCGTTTTACCCTCTAACGTGATGGGCAACGAAGGAAGAACACTGTAGGGCTTAAAACCAGATCCATTAAAGGCTTTAAGAGTGTTTTGTGATTCATTCAAAGAAGGATAGCCAATGGCTTTCCAGCAAGCAAGAGACATGACACACGTCGAGGCACCCTCATCGATAACAGTTTGAAAAATGTTATTGTCAGAGACAACAACCTGTATCTGGAACGCGAGTTGAGGGGGTAACCTTGGAATATGATCTTCCAAGTCAAAGACTATTAAATTCATATCCGTCGGGTCAATTCCACCGATAGATTTCAACAGTGCCTTCCATTGTGCAGGACAAATTTGAAGGACTTCAAGGGCTGACATCGTAGAAGATGCTTGGGCCAGATCTTCAACAATGCTGTAGTTTTGGGCTGCACGAGCATGAGGATTGAAAGCCGATTTCCAAACGACACCCTTAGGGGGGGGTCGCAGAACTGTGTCGAGGCTCGGTCGTTCGAGATGAAGAGGACCGTTGTTAGGTGGAGACGCTGAAGAGGGTTGTACCAAGGAAGGGGGTAAATTGTCAACCTTCTCCTTAGATGGAGAATAATCTTAGGCTCGAGTTGTGAGTGCAACGTTATTTTGCTTAGAATCACCAGTACACATCAAAACATAGGAGGTGGTAGAAGATGAGGGTTGGTCATGGATGACCAACTGAGCCTGTTGTTGAGATGGGAAGGGTTGAGACAAGACAACCGGTGCAGTTGGTTTCAGAGCTCCCTGAAGGAACTTAGTGACCTCAACACGTCATGGACAATCCTTCATGTAGTGATCATCACCACATATAAGGCAAGGGTATCGTGGTTTGCGCTTATCCCGATCGTCAACAGGAGTGGTTTTAGTTTTCTCTACTTGATTATTATTTTTTCCCTCCTTATTTTTACCTCTCCCCTTTTTAGATTTGTTTTTACCGGCTGGGGTAGATTGGACGAAATTTTCCTCAGAAGTCTTGCTGGTGGGAGTGGTAGGAGACGGAGCATTTTGAACATTAGAAGAAGCAGATTTAGGGTTTGTGCTTGAAATAGAATGTGATTGAGCTTGAGAAGTACCAATCACATCATCAACCGCATGCGAGGCAGCTGGAGTAGTTGAAGTGCTGGAAGCATTAGAATGAGGTAAATCAGGTAGTAAATTGTAAAGGGTTCCCATTTGCGAATAAACGAGATCAAGATATTGAGCACGACTTATAGCCTGCTCTTCTGTGACAATGCCACCCATGGCAATTTCCTTACCAATTTCATTCACAAATTATTTTGTAAACCATTCCTCCAGTAATTGATCGAGGAGCTCAAGTTTAATGAGACGTCGTCTCCTTCGCCACTCATGGATGTGATCAGAGATATGAGTGCCTTTAGTCTGTTTGAAGGAAGTCAAAATCTCGGTCCCGGTATCATAACAGATCGACAACTGGTAATGCGTAAGGAAAGCCATAGCTAGGGTGTTGAAGTCAGAGAAGAAACTTCGTGGAAATTCGATATACCACTTCGCAGTAGAACCGGTAAGGGTTAGTTGAAAAATACGTAAATGAATAGAGTCATCCATCAACGAGTTGGATGAGCACCATAGGTGAAAAGTCATAACGTAATTGTTTGGGTCCTCTCCCACTTTGCCGTCGAATTTAGGAATGTCCGAGGGAAGCTTGGCTGGTATAGCAGGCCATTGGGGAGAGTGACGAATAGGATCATTTAAAATCCTTGACAAATCCGGAAGATCCAAAGTGGCAAGAAAGGGTAACTGTCGATTCACCTGCGGGTACTGGTGGCTTTGGGGAGGAAAACCTGTCGGCAAACCAGTAGGACCATAAGCAGTCTACATATAATGTGAAGATCTAGGCATATTCGGTGGTGGTTGGACATGATAGTAGCTCATTGGATTATACCCTGGAACAGGGGCTTGAGTTTGAGCATTCGACCCCCAAATGGGATTAAACAAACCTGGATATGGTTGGCCCATGCTAGGGGGTGTTACGGACGCAGCTGGAAACTGTTGCCCCCCAGTTGATTGAGGAGGATTTTGGATCAATTGATTCCAATACTGGGCCAAGGACGGAGGTATGTTTTTCCCATAAGGTGGGGTTGCCCCTCCCATCGAAGGTGGTGTGCCGATTGAGGGAAATGTTCCAATAGGCATTTTCCAACTGAGAGGGGGTTGAGTTATACTACCTTGATGAGATTGGCCACCAACCGGAAACTGATAAGTTGGAGTGAATGATGGAATAGCACCATTAGGATTAGGATTGACAGTAGAAGACGAAGAAGGTCCTCCAAAAGGAAATTGAGGGAGTGTTAGAACAAAACTGGGAAGAAAGTGCCCAGAAGAAGAAGGACCACTAATAGAGCCAGATGGAGTTTGCACAGGAGTAGGAATGGAAGAATTCAACACACGGTATCCAGGTGGTAGTGTCGGATTGACATTGGGCGTTCACAGTGTTTTGATATGAGCAAGACTAACTGCAGTGAACCCGCTTGGAACACTCGTAGTAGCTGTAAGATGGGTCATTTCGGTAGGGATGCTAAAGTGATAAGCGGTAGTCACCGGTACTGTCTCTGTATCAGAGATTTCAGAAATCACAGGGGGATTGATCTCAGAAATCACAGGTGAACCTGGACCAAAAAGGTCTCACTGAAAAACACCTATAGACCAAAAAGGATCTTGGCCTTCTATACTGGGAAAGGGTCCAGTTGGAGATTCAGAATACACAACAATTAAGTCTCCGGAAGAGTCTGATCGCATAAAACGTCTCTCAGAATCGGGGTTAAGTCAAAAGTCCTCTCGAGTATTTGTAATTCGAAAACTTTCTAGAGAGTCAGTGCGTTCTACTTGTGGGGTGGTGACGACTGGGACTTCACTCTGCTGAGGAGAGCCTCCAGGTGTGCTTGTAGGCAAGGGTTGCAAACCTTCCAGATGCTCTGGAGATAAACCCTGCATTCTACGTGAACGACGTGGAGGAGCTATTGTAAACAAGTGACAAACTTTACGAAGAAAAATCCTAAGGTCAACTTCGAGAAATAGACAACACACGCCAGTAAACAAAATCTAGGAAGCAACACCAAGAAAACAAGACCTTCTAATTCCGAAGCCACTAGTTCGTGATGAAATCCAACGTCACAACAATGAGACAAGAAGGGGCGAGGCTAGGGTGGAAAAGTTACGCTGACGACCTGCTTAACGGACTTACACCGTGGTGCAAGCTCTCACACATAATCATGGGTATACCCTCCAAGGAGTCCGAATGAGTTTGGTCAACGTCAATTCCAAGTACCATGAAGACTTTCCCCTCCACAGTCACCTTGGGCAAGAACTTTGACCTGGGGTGGAACAGGCATGTGGGGAAGGAGAGTTTGTGGGTAGTGGGCATAAGTGGTTCCTGGGAGAGAATCCTTCCTTGTGACTGTGTGTTTTCCCTGTAAACTCAGCCTAGCCTAGGATTCCTTGCCTTGGGGGTGGAGCTTAGTCTCAGCTCGGGGGTGACCCACTGCTGAGCTTGATGAGCAGTGTGGTCTAAGGATGGGAGGTTCATGGAAGGCCTGCACCTGGTTGGTGGAAGTACCACCTTTTCAAGATAAGTATCAGATGATGTTTTAATTACTTTTCTGCATGTCTGTGTAGTTATATTTATCATGTATTCTGCTGGGCATACAAATTAATGTTAAAGCCATTGATTATTTATAATAGCAGTAATTCTTATGGTTACTCTGAGTTTTAAATGTGTTTCATTTGCTTAAATGCATGTCTTATATATAGAATTAAGTATGAGATTGTTATTCCGTGAAGTAGCACCTATCCGACCTGGAATGGGGGCGTTACAGGCAAAGCCCTGAAAACGCGGATCAAGTTGACCTAGGGTTTTAGACACCTAGGGCTTTGACACTTAGGTTTTAACCTAAGCGTGTACGAGAACTATTGTAATGTATAAATAGAGGTCTAAAGGACCTGGGATGGGTTGTTGGTATTGTTGGTGCTAGATTGGTTGAGAGTTCATTGTTCTTATGTGATCGAGTGAGTACTATTGTGTGAGAAGGAAGTGCTGAGTGCGAGAGCCTTTTGGTATTGTAAGATCTTCAATTGGGTGCAAAGATCAACCCTGCAGTTGGGTGCGCAGGGAGGGGAGAGATAGAGAGGAGAAGAGAAAAGATCTACTAGCTAAGAGCGTAGACAAGAACTATATGCTTCATATTAATATATTATAAAGCACAGTTCTGTGGACGTAGCCCTAGGGAGAGGGTGAACCATGTATATCCTGTGTTGTGTGTGATTGATGCTGTGTTCTTTGTCATTTGATATCCTGCTATTGTGATATTGAGTAGATCTGAAGTATAACTTGTGCAGTAGGTTTAAGGAAGATAAAGAATACTAGGTGACTGTGTATTGTTGCTGTGAATCCATTTTGCATTCCCTTTGGTTGTAGACACCTGTGTCCTACAACCCCCTATAGCTACTTCGGGTGAGATTGCATCATCTTCGCAGATATTTCCCAAAGGGATAGTAGTTAGGGATTGTTGGTGCGCTCTTGGAGTTGAACTCTGGGTCTGCCCCTGTGCTAGTATTTAGGGCTTGTTGGTGCGCTCTTGGAGTTGAACCCTGGGTCTGCCCCTGTGCCAACAATGAGCTTGAATAATGTTGTCCAATATTTTCCTACCTTCCATGAAGCCTTATTGTTCCTTTGAGATCAGTATGGGGAGGAGAGGTTTTAGTCTATTTGAATTAACTTTAGATATTATCTTGTACACCACATTTCATAGGGAAAACGATCTAAACTGGTCTGGAGTTGCCTCATTTTCTATGGGGATCAAGGTGATGAAAGTGGAATTCAGAGCTTTAAGAATCAATGCAGAGTGTCTTGAATATTCCACTATACCATAGATATAGTGTTTTACCACATCCCAATAGGATTTGAAGAAGTCCACTGTGAATCCATCGGGGCTTGGGGTCTTTCCATTTGGAATCTCTTGAACTGCTTGGTTAACCTCCTCTGGCGAGATTGGTTTCCTTAAATTTTGATTATGCTCCTCTATTACAAATCTAGGAATATGCCTCAAAATTCTTTGAATTGCCTATGAACGATCTAGGTTGGGTTCTCTTTCTATGTCCATAAAGTGATTAATGAGAGCTTTTTCAATTTCATGATGGGATTCTCTCTCTATTCCTTCATGGTATTAGATTTTCATTATTCTATTATGAGTCCTACAAGATATTGTCGACTTGTGGAAGAACTTTGTGTTTTTCTCGCCTTCCTTTAACCACTGAACTTTGGATTTCTGTCTCCATAATATTTCCTCTTGCTTTAATATTTTCTCCCATTCCTGATGCAATTGGTTCTCCTCCTCTTTCTGCTCCTCATTGTAGCCTTCTTGAATACATAATTCCTGGATCCGACCTATTTTTTCTTCAAGATATTTTTTGCTTGGTCAATGTTCTCAAAGACTTATTGATTCCATTGCTTTAATTTTTTTGTTATATGTTTTTTTTTTTTTTTTTTTTTAACTAGGGGAATCGTTAACCACGGCCGTATCGTCCTCGCGTGACACGGGGTCTAATCCTGCCGTCTGCCTTATACCCCCTAGGGAGAAACGCACCTCCCGCAAGCATGCCCTCCGGGTAAATCGGGGTGAGAATCGACCTTGAGACCTCATTTTACATAGTTCCTTCCATTTACACGGCACTTGCCAATCGGTCTACACCCCTACGGGTAGAAAAGAAGGACATGGGGGTGGGCTTTGATCCACTTATGTGTGCACGGGTCACGATACCATTTATTATAGTATCTCTGGGTGCAACCACACGTTCGACCACTACCTCAAGGTGTCCC
>JZKD02S1785136.1:347109-367773 GCA_000966675.3 Picea glauca | reverse complement strand
ATTCCTTGTATCTTGCAAACAGTTTTTACTTTCTATTTTTAGTAGATCTGATCCATGTTTTTAGGATCAAAAGTTTGTTTTGTAATCTTATAAATATCAGAACAAAACATGAACCAGGGGTTCGATTCTGGATACAGTAATGCTCTTTGTACTTAGACTTTTCACTTGCTAATACAGATCACAGGTTTCTTTCTATTTTGGTGGCAGTTTTCCATACTTCTTCTTCACTGATATATTGTTGTCCAACCTTGAATAGCTGTTATCCTATTGTTTGGTTCATGACATTATTATCAGTCTCTTTAGTTGTTTATTAAGCCCTGCTTTGCACNGGTTTGTGAGCAATCTTTTCTTCATCCACTTAAAGCTATCTTACTGTTTAACCAATCTTAGAGAGCACTGTCTATTTGTTTATCACTTTGATGTCTGAATGCTATAGTTGAATTGGGTTATCCCATTGATCCATCTTTACAAAATACAAAAACATTTATTTCTTAAGTTACCAAGCACCTTTGGTCTGCAACCACAAAGGGTTTCTTGGAGTGATAACAGTAAGTATTCCAACTTTTCCTACTTATTTGTACCATCTTATCAGTTGTACGTTTGGTTTCCTGTATAAAACAAATATCTAGTTTTTCCGTTTTTAACTTATTTTTGAGATTTTTTTGTTTCCTGGGGATATTCAAGCCTCTTATATTCCAAGTGACAACCTTCATTTTAAACCAGGTGGGGGAGAGGTAGGGAAAAACGTTTTGATCTTACCAGAGTTTATCAGAAGCGCTCCCAGTTCTTGCAGTACCACACAGTTGGATTTTCTACCCTTCTTTCTCTTAGATTGCTTTGGTGATTGAGGCTGTTGGCTGTCTCTCGGTTTGATACCCATGTTTCCTATCTCCCCATGAATGCGTTTGATTCCTCTATATTTTTCCTCCTCCCTCATTAGGAAGAGATACTATATACAATCCAGTTGGTCTAAAGGGATGGTATCCATACCTTGTTTTTTCCATTGGTCCAAAATATTCTGAAGGTCAATCCCTTACGTTTCCATGATGTCGCGAAGATCCAGATCCTTCGTTTTGACCTCACTGGGTGTCATTTTGGAATCGCCACCCCTCTCCCTCATTGGAGTGTTTATGTCAGGATTTCTGTCTCCTGTTGATCCTCTATAAATCTTGGTGGTGTCCTGAGATTGTTGATTCTCCATTGCCTTATTTTCCTCCTTCCTACCAAGCTCCCTCTCCCCTTGCTTCTCTTGTCCAGTTTCTCCATCCTTGGTTTGGTTCTACGCTAGGCCTTCGAAGTTTTTCTTTGATTCATATTTAACAGTTGTGGAGGGTTTTCTTTGTCGTCTATTTCCTTTACCTTTGTAATTTGGCCGAACAAAGCCTTCCTCATCCTGGGGTTGTTTTTTTTTAGCTTGCTCCGTATTTGTTTTTAGCGGGAATTCCCTGAATAGATTCCCATGTTCATGACATTTCCTACATCTAAACGTGATCTGTTCATAATCAATATTTTGGATCCATTCCTCATCCTTAAATTCCAAGCATATTTCTTTTGGTAGTGCACTCGAGACATCCATCTCAATGCAGATTCTTGCAAATGAGGTGTAATTTCCTTTTAATGTTGCACAATGCATTGACAAATTTTCCCATCTTATTTCCTATTGCCTCGAAAGCGGTCAGTAGTCAATAGTCTAACGGTATGGAATAAAGTCTGATCCAAACTGGCACACAATTAAAGGTCTCCTTTTCCAGGGAAATTTTTGCCTTCTAGGGTCTCATATACAACTCGACTAGGCATGAAAATAGGGCCCTCCTTCACAAACCTTGTCTCTGTCTTCTAGGTTCATGAAGACAACTGTAAAAAGACCTTTTGATCCTAGGTGTAGGTCCACCTCTCCGCATGGTTTCCAATGATATTTGATATAGCTTCATAGGATTTTTTCGGTGGGCCATAATCCCATAAACTTGCAAAGTAAGGAAGGCACCCTCATCTGATCTATGTATTCTTGAGTCTGTGGATCTTCTAGAACAACTTTTGGGATCATTGTCATTTTTGGTTTGCATGGATTGCTCCCTCCCACCCCAGTTGGATGTGTTGGGTCTATCTCCTTTATTTGGTTCTCTTTTTTCTCCTCTCCTACTTGTCCTCTTTTTTCGTTTTGTCCTCTCCTTGCGCCTCTGACACAAATTCAGATGCTCTCAACAATGGGGTCTTGAAACCTCCCCCTCCTGGACCTTTCCCTCTATCGACCACGACTTGCCTGTAGGAGGGAGTCCCACTCCCTCCCCCTTTGTTAACCATTCTACTCCCTAAAACACCTTAGAAACCTACAAAACAGAGGTCTCTAAATAACCACATCGCTCTTCCAAGGTCTATAGTTAAAAGAGCATTGAATTTTTATTAATTTTTTTGAATTCCCAACTTTTGTCCAGTGTTTTCCAAATTTTTTTATTAAATCAATTTTCCAATTAAAATAATTTTTTTTGAATTTTTAAATTTTAGTGTATTGAAATTTATATTAGTCTAAATATGTTGATGGGACTTAATTAGCCCACGATATATATATTTTGTCAGAAGTAAAAAATTATTTAACAAACAATAAATTTTGATTGATTCCCCTATGGTTTCTAAACATAGAAATAATGCACAAGTCATCCATTTCAAATTATATAATAGGTTCTTTATTCATATTCCAGTGCATAATAAAATTTTTTTTAGTGGCCAATAGCCATCAAGGAACACTTTTACCTTGTATTGTGTAATATCTTCTTGTAGGTGGTAACCACCTACGTTGGCCACCTAGTTCACCGTAATTGTCATTCACTGTCATTCTCTACTGCCATGCTAACTATTGAACATCATCATCTCTATTACGCACAACTATTGTATCTACATCTCAATCTCGATTAGCCAAATACACATCTATTGGATCGACCATATTACATTCTAATTTCAATACCTTCGTACTTGTGATGGAACACATGAAAGACACAACTCCCTGAATTCTATGGCTTCAACAAGAAGGAGGCTACAACCCCCTGATTCTCAGGCTCCAACCTGAAGGAATCCCCAATTCCCTGTGTTCTCTGGCACCAACTAGAAGGAGGATACAACCCCCTTTTCTTGCCCCATCCCGATGCCCTAAAATATAAGTGTAGACCAAACTGTCACTACCAAAATCACTTCCATTGTCAACCTGTCACTATCTCATCAACCAACCTGTTGTTGGGTATGTGTTATATTCTTTGCATGTGTGTGTGTGGGCGCATCAGATTCGACAACTGCGTCTGACGATACCTATAGAATACCTAAAAACATTGTATATATTGTATGGTGAATGGTGAAATTTGATATAATGAATATAAGAGAGGTTTTCCCCAGTTGAGGGTTTCCAGTATAAATTTCTGTGTACTATGTGTATGATCCATTGATTAAATTTTGTTTTGCTTACTACATGCATTGCTTTACTTCATAGGTTTAAAACTTACATGTGGTATCAAACCTCGTTTTTGGCTTCAGAGGGACGACTTTGTTGTTGAGGGTTTGGCTCGATCTTGATAGATCAAGTTTATCTTAGGTCTGTGATAAACTTGAGTTTAGTGGGAGATTTTGCAGTGGTTATTCGAGTGTATAAAGAGGAATGGCGAGCTCTTCTAGAATTGAGATAGAGAAGTTCAATGGTAAAAACTTTGAGCTATGGAAGCTCAAGATGGAGGACCTTCTTGTAGACAAAGAACAATGGATCACTGTGGATCCTGGTACACAACCTACTGGTACGCAACCTACTAGCACATAGACAACTGGTACACAACCTACTAGTACACCACCTACTGGTATGTCAAAGGAAGATTGGGAGAAGTTGGACAGAAGAGCAAGGAGTACTATTCGACTTTGCCTGGCAGATTCGATGTTGTTGAATATCTCGGGAGAATCTACATCCAAGGAACTATGGAACAAGTTAGGGAATTTGTATCAATCAAAGTCCCTGGTAAACAAGTTTTTTCTTCGAAAGAAGCTGTATCGTCTTAGGATGGAAGATGGATATTCCGTGACAGAACATCTAAATGCCTTTAATACTCTGGTAAGTCAACTTGTCTCTGTTAATATTACGATTGGAGAAGAAGATAAGTGTATTACTTTGTTATGTTCTTTGCTAGACTCTTGGGATAATCTGGTTGTAGCAATTGGTAGTACCACTCAATCTACATTGAAGTATGAGGATGTAGTTTCATCCTTGTTATCTGAAGAGATGAGGTGGAAAAGCATGGATAGTCATAGCACAGATGCTTTATTTGTAAGAGGTTGTACCCAAGACAAGAATCCTAGTAATCCTTTGGGGGGGGGGGGATCTAAATCTACAGGTAAATCTAAGTCTCCAGGAAAATCTTTGAGGAAATGTTGGAAGTGTGGTAAAACAAGGCATTATAAGAAAAAATGCAAGTCTAAGAAGGTTGAAAAACCAAAGGGATTTGATAGTAACTCTTCCATAGAGGCGAAAACCTACATTGAGTAAGGAGGTGATGTTTACCTGGCATATACAGGTACATATGTAGACTATGATGTATGGTTGATCGACTCAGGTGCATCATACCATATGACTCCTCACAGGGAGTGGTTCTCTGAATATGGAAAATATGATGGTGGTGATGTATTCCTAGGAGATGAATTGGCAACAAAAATCATGGGATGTGGAAGGGTTAAGTTGCTGCTAAAAGATGGAAGGATTATAACTCTCCCTGGGGTTCTCTACATTCCAAAACTAGCCAGGAGCCTAATATATGTAAGAAAGTTGGATGATGCAGGAGTGGATACTGTATTGGGAAAGGGTACTTGCAATATGGTACGAGGAGCAATGGTGTTGATGAGGGGAGTTCGGTGTGGAAATCTATACAAGTTGTTGGGAAGCACTTATACTAATGGGTGTAATAGTTTTGTTGTCCTTGAGCATAGAAATGAAGGAGAAAAGACCAACAAAGTCCCTGAAAAGAAGACCATGTTGTGGCATCAAAGACTGGGGCATATTGGAGAAAAGGGCCTTCGAACACTACACGATAAAGGTATGGCTGAAGATATGTCTAATTTCACTCTGGATTTTGATTTCTTTGAACATTGCATATATGGTAAACAAAATCGAGTAATATTCCCATCTGTTGCTACAAGAGAAAAGGGGATCTTAGAGTTGATACACAGTAATGTGTTTGGACATGTTCATGTTCCATCCCTAGGTAAATCTGTGTATTATGTTTCATTCATAGATGATCTCTCAAGGAACACATGGATTTATTTTCTTAGAAAGAAATCCAAGGTACTTGATAAATTTAAAGAGTTTAAGGCCCTAGTACAAAATCAGACAGAAAAGAAAATAAAGGTATTGAGAACAAATAATGGTGGAGAATTCTGCAGAAATGAATTCGAAGAATTTTATAAGAAGTGTGGTATAGCAAGAAAAAAGAATAATCCATACACTCCTCAACAGAATGGAGTTGCAGAAAGGATGAACATGAAACTGATGGAAAAAGAAAGGAGCATGCTCAGTGGTGCCGAGTTAGGACAAGAATTCTGGGCAGAGGTAGTGCGTACAACATGTTACCTGGTCAATCGATCACCTTCATCAATGTTGGATGATAAAACTCCACATGAGGTATGGATTGAAAACAAACCCTCTCTTCAACATCTTGGAGTGTTTGGTTGTGATGCTTATGTACATGTTATAAAGGAAAATAGGAGTAAGCTGGATAAAAAGGCTGAAAAGTGTATCTTTATTGGTTATAAAGATGGTGTGAAAGGTTATAAGCTTTGGAACCTAGATACCAAGAAGATTGTTTACAATCGAAATGTTGTTTTCAGAGAGGTAAAAGATGTTTCCAAACAGGAATTCCTACCAAGGCCAGAAGAACCTGAGAAAATAGAGCTTGTATTGGATGATGCAAAATATGAATCATCTGAAGAAGATGAAGCATAAGAAGAAGAAGAACCTCATACCCCAGTATTGAAGAGATCAGTGAAAGAAAGAAGGCAACTAGAAATGTATAGTCCACCTGATTTTCGTTCCAATTTTTCTTTATCTATTACTGATGATGATCCCAGAACTGTTAGGGAAGCAGTGAATTCAGAGGATAGTAAACTCTAGAAGAAGGCCATGGTTGAAGAAATGGATGCCTTGGATAAGAATGAGGCATGGGATATAGTTGAGTTTCTAGCTGGAAGAAAATATGTTGGTAGAAAATGGTTGTTTAAGAAGAAGTTTAATGCAGAAGGAAAAGTGGAGAAATACAAAGCTCGGTTAGTAGAAAAAGATTATTCCCAGGTAGAGGGAATTGACTTTGGTGAGATTTTTTCTACTGTTGCTAAGTTAACTTCTATTAGATTTCTTTTATCTATTGCTGCTACTTTTGATCTTGAAGTGGAACAGATGGATGTGAATACAACATTCCTACATGGGGATTTGGAAGAAGAAATCTACATGAAGCAGCCAAAAGGATTTGTAGTGAAGGGAAATAAAGAGTTAGTTTATAAGCTAAAGAAGTCACTATATGGTCTGAAGCAATCACTTAGGATGTGGTACCAAAAGTTTGAAACATCATCCTTGGATTGGGATTTGTGAGAAGAAGGGCTGATCACTATGTATATTCCAAGAAGGTTGGTAATCACTTCATTTATGTAGTGTTGTATGTTGATGACATGTTGTTGGTAGGAAATAACATGGATGTTATCAGGGAGGTGAAATCACAGCTATCCTCCAAATTTGACATGAAGGATCTCAGTGCTGCTAACTTCATTTTGGGAATGGAAATTAAAAGAGATCGTGTAAACATGAAACTCTGGTTGAGTCAGAGAAAATATGTTGAGACAATATTGCAGAGGTTTAATATGCATGGAAGTAAACCGATCAAGGTTCCTAGTCCTATAGGTGTAAAGTTATTTACAGATCAATGTCCCAAGATACATGAAGAAGAAGAGGACATGTCCCATGTTCCGTATGCTAGTGCAGTTAGCAGTTTGATGTATGCAATGGTTTGTACTAGACTGGACATTGCACATGCAATGGGAGTTTTGAGCAGGTATATTTCAAAACCAAGGAAGGAGCATTGGACAACAATACAAAGGGTCTTCAGGTATTTGCGTGGCACTACCAATTATGGATTGTGCTACCAAGGAAGACCAGTATTGGATAGAGTGGTGGACATACACGGCTTTGTTGATGCAGACTGGGTTGGAGATCTGGATCGCAAAATATCTACAAGTGGGTATGTGTTTAACCTATTTGGAGGACCAATCAGTTGGATGAGAAAAAGACAGGCTGTAGTGGGACTCTCAACTATAGAAGTTGAATACATGGGAGCCACTCATGCAAGAAAGGAAGCTGTATGGTTCCATAGATTGTGTTCAGGTATCAGGTTGGTACAAAAAGCAGTGAGATTAGATTGTGACAGTCAAAGTGTAATCTTCCTGGAAAAGAACCCAACTTATCATTCGAAGACAAAGAACCCGGCTTATCATTCGAGAGACATGGTTGAGGAAAAGAAGGTGTTGCTGGAAAAGGTTGACACTTTGAAGAATGTTGCAGATTCATTGACAAAGTCTGTGAGCACAAAAAATTTCTCCTGGTCTAGAGTAACAATGGGCATTTCTACCCTGGATTGTTGACTATATAATCCTGTGGACCCCTGGATGCAAAGAAAACAACAAGTGGGAGAATGTTGGGTATGTGTTATATTCTTTGCATGTGTGTGTGTGGGCACATCAGATTCGAAAACTACGTCTGACGATCCCTCTAGTAGTGCTCTTTGTGTTGCGTGCACTGGGTGATAGCCTGGGGTAGCGCCCCAAAATTTTTCTATTTTTAGCGGATTTTGCTAATTTAGCGGTTTTCTAAATTAATCCCGGATTAAGGGATTAGGGTTTTGGTATCTACGGAATACCTAAAAACATTGTATATATTGTATGATGAATGGTGAAATTCGATATAATGAATATAAGAGAGGTTTTCCTCGGTTGAGGGTTTCCGGTATAAATCTCTGTGTACTATGTGTATGAGCCATTGATTAAATTCTGTTTTGCTTAAGAATCTATATGCATTGCTTTACTTCACAGGTTTAAAACATACACCTGTCACTGTCATTATCGTTGTCACTGATATACTATCATCAACCTATCACCACCATTGATGCTCAATCATCAACGAAACCATATCCACTATCACCAAGAACACCTCTCAATCAGATGCTCAACATCCCCAACACATGCCTCTACCAAGCATGTACCAAAATCACCAACATACCATCACAAGATATGTGTCTCAACCATGTACCAAAAATGTACCATACAATGTGCACCAACCATGTACCATATCACATACGTCATAAGATATCATACAAGATATACACAATACTAAGATACCAATAATATAGCCAAGATGTGCTACTAATCAATGTACCATAACCTCACCAAGGTGTACCTCAACATGTACCAACATCACCAAGACATGCACCTCAAACATGTATGAATATGCCTCAAACATATACCAATGCCTCAACAAAGTACCAAAGGTATGACTATCGCATTATCAACATGTAACCAAGATATACCTCAAACCATGTGCCTCAAGTATGTGCCAACAACCGTAAACCATGTACCAATAGATACCATCAAACATGTGCCATATCACTCATGTACCATATATTCCAAGTATCTAATATGTGCCACTAACAATGTATCATACCATCACCAAGGTGTACCATGCACAATCACTACCATGACATGCCTCAAGCATGTACCACAAAAACATAAGCATAATATTTAAAACAAACACATATTAAACTAGGGTTACTCACACTTTCTGCAACTCCGATACTTTCACCTTTGATCTTCCTTCGCAACCTTAGACTTGCTACCTTAAACTCAACCTCAAATTTGCCAATAGACCAAAAGTTATTCACAAGATAGATAATCAATAGAGTTGTGTGTGAATATATTTATGAGAGACTCCTTGAGGTGTATTTATAATTTTGCTAAGTAACCTCTTTCCTTACTTTAGGGGTTTGTTGTTACAACCACTTTACCCTTTCAATAATGACTTGTAACCAACTACGGGCTTCATAACCCATATTTGGGGCTTCCAACTTCACAACTTCATAACTGTTGAGATTATTTACCTTGGGAGGTGTTCCCCATGTGTTTGTGAGCTCCTAAACACATGTGGGAAGTACTATGTACTTTGTGCCTTGTACTTTATGTCTAATTTCACTTTGACTTAGGAGATTTAAGTCAAAAGTGAAATTTTGTCATTTATGCCTAAAATGACTATTAATTCACTTTGTGGGTGAATTAGAGACATAAAGTGAACTTAGGGAACTTAACCCAAATTGGGTTTTTGAGTGAGATTCTTTTGGAGAGATCTCAACCTTTGATTAGATGGGAGATGGGATGATCTCAACCATACATATGTTAGGTTTACTTATGGAAATTCAAGAGGGGCGAAAAGGGAAAAGGAGAGCTCATTCACTAATTTTCTCACTTGGAGAGTTTGCGAGAGATATTGGAGATGAGGTTTGGTGCATTAGGTGAGGCTAGATTGGGTGCATGCTTTCATGGAGAGAGCCATCAAGATTGGAGCCTTGTTTATTTGTTGAGGAGCTTCAAGTGTTGAGGAGGGCACACTTGTTGAGGAGGGTGCATCAACAGTGGGGAGGTATTATACTTGTCAGATTGTAGTGGGATCAATTTTAGAGGGAGGCCACACACGAGTATCGGAGTACTATGGAGGGGTTTTCCATTCAGAGCTCATAGTTTGTATCTGGCTCAGATTCAGTGGATTTGAGAGCATTTATGAGGGGTGCACATTCCTAGGGCGCACATGCTTCATTTGGACTTTTTTTTCAACTTGGATCAAGCTTCTATTGTATCGGGTTCATCTATAGTTTTTAATTGTTGTATTCCACCATCTATTCTCCTCATATATAGACATATATTCCAAACTGGTTTTCCCTTGGGGGGTGGGGGGGGTGGGTTATCCAGGGTCATGTTGACCAAAAATACCAGTGTACATTTTCATGTGTGTTAGTGTTTTATATCTTCTTATTTTCAGCTGTAAATATCTCTAGGTTTGTTACATTTATTTTGGTATGCATGTGCTAACCCTTGGTGACTAAAACTACATGCTAGAGCACCTAAATTGCAAATGTAACCGTAACAAATCAACAAGAAGTTCCTGAACTGTTGGCTGTCCTAAAACAACAAAAAAACCTTCATTGGCAGTTGAAACTTAGAGCCAACCTGAGGTCAAAGATAGACCTAGTTGGCAGCTTGATAGGACCTGGAAAATATTCATGGTATCAGAGTTGAGGTGGCTGATTTTTGAGCAGTTTGGACAGCGTATGTAATGGCTGTCATATACATCTTCTCAACAGATTTTTGTGGACAACCATTGATAGTTTTCAATGGTTGTTAGTGGGCATATTTTTGTAGAGTATAGTTGAGTAGTTGTGTCAGTTTTTTGTCAGTCTCTTTTCACACCTATGAGGTAGGAGTGAGGCTGATTTGACTCGACCTCTTTTCACACCTATATTGCTAGGAGTGAGGTCAGAGTTCACTTGCCTCTTTTCACACATGTGTTGATAGGAGTGAGACAATGTTCCTTCACAGTTTGATCATCAATTAGAGTGTAGTTTTGCAGACGTGTCAGCATCTCAGATGCATGTTGAGGATAGACTAGCTGGGGCTAGAAATTGGTTGCCTTGAAAGGTGAGGATGGTATTTGTCTTAGAGGACCTCGAAGGATGGGACATAGTTGAGGCAGATGTTCCAGTCATTCCTGTTACTGCTCCCATCTTGGTGGCAGAGTTCAGGAAGAGGAACAACAAGGCAAAGAGGACCATTTGTGATGCAGTATGAGATCATATCATTCCCCATTTGACTAGGAAGGACTATGCATATGAGATGTGGGCATCTCTATGCAAGTTGTATGAGAGCTCTAATAAGAATCATAATATGGTTCTTCATGATTGACTCAGGGGAATTCACATGCTTAAGGATGACTCGGTGACTTCATTCCTTGGTCGCTACACCCATATCAGAGAGGAGCTTGGACCCGTCAGAGAGGTGGTGGACCCTAACTCTTTGGTGAGGAAAGCTATGAATAGCTTCACCAAATATTGGGGTCCATTCGTTCATGGAATTGTTTCCAGGGAGGTCATGCCTACATGGGAGAGGATGTGGGATGACTTTGTCCAGGAGGAGACTAGACTTGTAGCAGAGGCCTCTGGACAACGACAACAGCAACAACAATAGTTAGGTCAGGGTGATGAGGATATTTCTCTTTGGACAAAGGGAAAGAAGAAGGTCGACCTTAGGGGTCGACAGAGTCCCAAGTTTGGGGCCCCACCACAGGGGAGTGGAGGAGAGAGCAAAAATGGTCAGAAGAGAGATATGAGCAAAGTGAAGTGCTTTGTGTTATCACACTAATTTGCCTTGGTTCTTTAGCCTTTAGTTTTATCTTTTCTTAAGCCCTTATATTTTAATTTTTACTTGTCCCCTTTAAAAGTGTGTTTGTTTAGGTCCCCTTGATAAATAAAGTTTTAATTCATGACTTATGTTTTGATCCTCACACAAATTTTTTGACTTAGGACCGTTTTTTCATGACTAATTTTTTGATTCCCTTCATGACTTGACACTAGGATCGACTCACCCCATGATCAACTTGATTTGACATGCCATATTCCTCACTCATGCCCTCGTAGCCTTGCCTTGCTGTCCCCTTTGTCCTTTGCTTACTATCCAATCATTTTTAGTAATGGAGCGTTTCCAACTCATCGAGAGTTTCCATAGCACACTCCCTATCCATCATAGTCTACCATGATTTGTGGTTACGATGATGATGTCATCTCTTCCTTGTTTTCAGTGCCAGGGGTGGTTAAAATATGCTTTCAAGATTTCATATTTATGAGCTCTGATATCGGTTTTTGAATTTTGAAAGACTCAAACTATTGTGATACACAAACTACCAGTTCCAACCAGTTGGCAACAATGCTACCAGATTTGATGCTGAGGTGGAGTCAGAGGCCGAATTGCTCATGACTCTTTCCTAATATTTTGCTGAGGCCTCGAACTATCTTTATTCCACATGTATTCCACTTTTTTCCTCCTCTGCATATCAATTTCAAGGAGAATTAACACTCGGAATTTTTGTAATTATCGCGCTTGCATAGCTGGAGGAGATCTTTCCTCACACCATCCTATCCATTTTTTTTTCCTCCATTAAAACCTGTAGATCTCACCACCTGTCTATTGATTTTGATACATCTTCCTGCCATTTACACTGAGCTCACAATATCCCAGCATGCCTTATCCTCTGCATGCGTGGTGTGCTACCTAGAGACGCTACTCAAACTACACTGTTTCTCCCCTGCCTCCTTTGACAGTTTAGTAGGGCTGTTTCAACCCAGTTTTCAAAGACCATTACAGGGTATCCCTTCATCATATATTTTTCTCAGTGTTCATACCTACACGCATTCAAGGGAGGGATTTTTACAGCTAGTTTTAGCTAGCTAGCAACCAATCTGGATTAAGGGAAATTCTTATAAAGGGGCATCCTTGTCCACTTGAGATTTGACTCTTTAATTCTTATGTTATCACCACTCCATAGCCCTAAAATATCTTATCCTAAACTATGGAGACTCCTCAGAAGAAGAAGTCACACAAGGGAGGTAATGTGGTTAGAATCGATCTTGTGGACATGCATCTATTCGAGGCAGATCCCATGGCCAGAGAAGTTTTTCAAAGGGTGGGATGCCTTTCTTTATGCAAAAATATGAAAAGAGGTCATCTTGAGGTGACAAGGAAGTTTGCCTTACATTTTGATGGCCTAAAGACCAAGGTAGGGGACCTAGAATTTGAGGTGTTTGAGACCTCTATTTTAGCTGCTACAGGAATCCCTATCATTGGTGAGAGCTGGTTTAAATCCATGGCCTTAGATGCAGCCTATGCCAAAGATTTCCTCAAGCATGAATATCAAGTTGATAATCTTTCTAAAGGTGTGCCAAGAAATCATCTAATTGAACAATTTGATAAAATATTGAGGATCATTTAGAGGTACTTTACATGTGAAGGGAGGTTCAATACACTATACTAGTACCATATAAGGATTTTGCTGCATTTTATTGACAAAATGGAAATGAACATTCCCTACTATTTGCTAAGAAGCATAGGAAAGATGTTAGACAGGGTTCAATCCAAGTCTAAGGCTGTGGATACTAGCATATTTCATTCTGGGTTTATTAGAATGTTGGTTTCTGAAGAGCTGGGTAAGAAGGATATCTCATGGGAACATTTCATTATTGCCTCTCACATGAAGTTGGATATAGAAGCTACTCCTCATTTGTAGATAGAAATCCCTTTACCATCCACCAGTGCTGCTAAAGTAGGTACTAGCGAGAAGATAAAGAGCAGAGTTCATGTTCAAGATCAAGAGGACATCAAGGAGCTTGCAAGAACTGAGGAGGAGGCTTATCATTCTCCATAGAGAGACCTTTCACCCCCTCCTCCACTAGAGTTAGAAGAAGCCCCTTCTTCTACCAAAACTACAACCAAGAAAGGGAAGAAGCTACACTTCTCCTCATCTCCTTCAAGAACCAACATCAAGGTCAGAAGGCCTTTCACAAGATCATCAACTCTTAAAGAGGCTGTTGAAGAACAAGCCCTACCAAAAGTCTCTATCCTTCATAAGAAGAAATATAAGAGCCAAGGCATTGAAAATCCTATGGAGAAGAAAGAGGAAAATCCCCGTGTGGAGAAGAAAGAAGAAATCCCTGTACAAAAGAAGAAAGATAAGGGCTAAGGCATTGAAAATCCTATGGATAAGAAAAAAGAAATCCCTGTACAAAAGAAGAAAGATAAAGGAAAATCCATCAAGAAACTTGTTGAGACAGACACAGTAATTCCTATGTAGCAGAAAGAGGAAACCATGAAAAAGCCTACTGAGACTGTTCACATCACTACTCCACCTAGTAGTCAGACATTCAAAAGATTAATCAGGCAACTTAGGAATGCTAGGAAGGAGGTGACTCCTTTGAAAGCATAAGCCATGTCTGACAAGGTTAAGATGAAATAACTCATGGATGGCTACAACCATACTCTTGATCTATCAAGGTTTGCAACAAGACAACCTCTCCATAGGCAGCTCAAAAACCTTTATAGGTAGAATAGTGACTTTCAGTCTCAGAACAAAAATCTCAAAGCAGAGCTGCAACATTTCCAAGACGAGATGGCTCAAAGAAACTTGGAGGTGTTGATTGAAGTTGCTATTGAACAAGAGAAGCCAGCAGCCAAAGAAAGCATAGTTTTAGTGAATAAGCCTACTACTGCTAAAGGGAAGCATGTTGTTTTTCCAAAGGGAAGTCCTCCTTCCACAAGAAGGAGTGACAGGTTGATGAAGTATTTGCTGAGAGGTGAATTTAATTTTTGAGGATGACCCCTTTTTGCAAGAATATGTAATTAAGGAAATACTTACTCTGCCACCTATACATGATATATCGACTTCTAAACGCATACTATTCATAGTTTTGGTGATCTGCAAAGAGTTGATCTTTTTGACACTAGTAGAACAAACATTCTATAGCGCTTTAGCGCTACGAAATTGTCTAAAATTCAAAGTTCTATCTGTATGTTTTCTATAACGCTACCTAATTGCCTAAGAATGATGTAGCGATGGCACTACTAACTACTTGGGGGTGCTACCAAAACTATCATCATTGAAAGGATGGTGATGCGAAGTCAGCTGGGCACTACCGAATTGCAAGAAGACGCACAAAATGGCGCTACCAAAATTCTGGCAGAGTCCAAATTCTACACATAGGCACACAGGTTCGCGCTACTAAAATTTTGGTAGCTACCAAATTATACATAGAGTTATACATGGCTCGACGCTACCCATTCAACATGCCTATTTTGAAGGTCATGCTATGGAAGCTTGCTACCAAATGACGCTACCAACAGGTACCAGGATTATAGGGGGCCCGAATTATCATCTTAGTGAATGGATGATGATGTGGAAGATAGATAAAGATAGCAACTGATAGCATGATGACAGTTACAAACATCTAAAGGACACTTGGCACATATGGAGATGCGCATCAACAAAATATCAAGTTAGTTCGAAGTTGGTTGGATCAGTGGCCAACATTTTCCCTTTTTTATAGCATAGTTGTATTTTAAGCTGAGATTTTCATGGGAGGAAGGCCAACTCGCACCTCCAACTGTTGCCTCTCTTTTTTGTTATAAATAGATAGATGAAATTCTTCAGTAGGTTCGAATGGTTGATCTAGGATCCCTTATACTGTAATATTTTGATAAAGTTACTGTGAGCTGGTTATGTACTTGATTTGAGACATCTTAGTTAATAGAAATCAACTTCTTATTCCAACTTATTTGCTTTTGATGCTGAAGTGTTCATGCTTGAATGATTCACATGAATTGTTGTGGTGATATTATGATGTATGTTTGATTATAATATTATTATGATGTTTCTTTAGTGTCCTTAAACTTTGAACTCAAGAAGATCTTGTGTTAGAGTTATTCTTCCTTAGATTGTCTACAGACCTGATGTTTACAACAACCTCTACATTCCTCTCACTGAAGTCCTCCCTTTATTCACATTTACTCCCACTTACTGATTGAAGTTAGTCAAGATCTTGATTTCTCGTGCATGCTAGCCCAAATTTATGAGTTAGAACATTATCATCTTGAGTCTTATCCATTTGACCCCTTAAAAACTCTTTTACAATTACATATAACCTGATGGGTACTGGGCTAACCTTCCATGCAATATGAAGGTGATTCCTAGTGCTAACACTTTGTTTGTAAGAATATGGGGCACTATGTTGGAAAATGTCCCAACAAAAAGAATAAGAAGGGTGGTACCATAGATACAATAGAGGAGGTAGAGTTTCAGACTTAGTTTTAAAGAGAGTGTGCTTTCCTCATATGCGACACTTCAGTTGAGATGACACCCAGTATCTGGTATATTAACAACGGGGCTTCGAGCCATATGACTGGAGTTAGAGAGAATTTGAATGATATCGGAGACACTGAGGTCAGGATGGAGATTTCTCTTGGAGATGACACCTTGGTCAAAGTTGCTGGGATTGGCACAGTTACCTTTTAGAGAGATAGCATGCCACCTATATCATTAAGGGACGTTCTCTATGTCCCTGGGCTGAAGAAGAATTTGATTTGAGTTTCTACCCTCCAGGATAGAGGTCTCGAGGTGACTTTCAGAGGCACCGAGGTACTCATTCATCCTCAGGGGTCTTCGATTTCCTTAGGACAAGTGATTGGAGTGAGGGATGGGAAACTATTCAGATTGATTTTTCAGCCTCTTCATGCATTGGTAGTGAGTAGCGATAGCAGCAGACAGACATGTGAGTTATGGCATCGTAGGATGGACCACCTACATCATGGAGATCTCGGAGGACTGAGAGAGGTTGTGACCAGAGTGCCACAGATCAATACAAAGAATCATGATGTTTGTAGAGGGTGTGTGATTGGTAAGTTTACCAAGGCCTCATTCCCTAGCAGTGACACCAGGTCAACTGGGATACTAGATTTAGTACACACAGACGTGTGTGGGCCCATGACTCAGAAGTCCTTGAGTGGTTATGAGTACTATCTCACATTCATTGTTGTTTACTCAAGGAAGACTTTGATCTGTTTTTTGAAGGCCAAGAGTGAGGTCTTCAAACAGTTCCAAGAGTTCAAAGCTCTTGTGGAGAACCAATCTGGAAAGAGGATCAAAGTCTTGCAGTCAGATAACAAGGGTGAGTATTCCTCCAGATATGTCATAGAATTCTATGCCCAACATGGCATTAGAATACAAATGACTGTACCATACAACCCCCAACATAACATGGTTGCCGAGAGGAAGAATCGAGCTATCACCGGTGCAGGGAGATCCATGCTGCACGATCAAAGTTTTCCTTCGTACTTATGGGCAAAGGCGAGTGCTACTGCAATTTACCTATAGAATAGGATCCCCCACAGGATATTGGGGAAGATGACTCCTGAGGAGGCCTTCACTAGTAGGAGGCCCGATGTTGAGCACATCAGGATCTTTGGGTGCTTGACCTTTTCTCATGTCCCCTCAGAGAGGAGAACAAATCTAGACCCCACAACCCAATAGGAGATTCTAGTTGGATACTCATAGGTGTCCAAATCCTATCACATCTAAATTCTGCCACTTAGGAGAGTGGTGGTGAGCAAAGATGTCAGATTTGAGGAGGATAGGGATTTTTAGAGATCTCTTGAGTCGAGAGTCAGATTTGAGGATGATGCAGAGGCACCAATTGATGTCTTAGAGGGAGCACAACCTTAGGTTTCTGGTACACTAGTATCAGGGGTGACAGGGTCACCATGCACAACTTCAGGGTCACAGTCAATGCATGTTCAGTTAGAGGGGGCAGAGGCTTCAGGTTCTCAGAGTTTTGAAATGAGTCCCGAGGTAGTCACTCTTGGGAAGAGAGACCTTACTTCTCCATTGACCACTTAAGGGAAGATGATACCTAGATGGTTTCAGGAGACCCTGGAGGAGGCCAAAGAGAATTTAGGGGATCCCAAGAGCTAGATCAAAGAGAGTAGACCTCCAGTCATATTTGGAGCATATTTGGCACTAGTGACAAGTATCAGAGATACTGAGCCACATGCATTTGTGCAGGAAGTGGACCAACAGGTCTGGAGAGAGGCCATGGTAGAGGATTATGACTCCATTGTGCACAATGATGTTTGGGAGGTGGTACAGAGGCCAGTGGGGAAGTCAGTTGTGAATTCCAGGTGGTTGTACAAAACCAAGTATGCTGCAGATGGCAACATATAGAAACACAAGGCCCATTTTGTGGTGTGAGGCTTCTCTCAGATAGAGGGAGTCAACTATGATGAGACATTTTCACCAGTTGGGAGATACACCTTCATCAGGAGTATCATTGCCATGGCAACAAAGATGGGTTAAAGAATTCACCAGATGGATGTGAAGACCGCATTTCTGAATGGATTTATTGATGAGGAGGTGTACATTGAGAAACCACATGGGTTTGAGATGAGTGATAGGGAGACTCACATGTGTCTTTTGAGAAGGAACTTTATGGTCCGAAGCAAGCTCGCTGAGCTTGGTATTCACGTATTGACACATACTTGCTTCAGATGGGATTCAAGAAGAGCGATGCCGATCCTAACATCTATTACATCATTAGAGGTGAGGACACACTCATTCTCATTTTATATGTGGATGATTTGTTCATCACTGGAGCCGAGGATCTCATAGTTGAGTGCAACCTGAGACTTGCATCAGAGTTTGATATGAGTGATATTGGATTGATGCACTACTTTTTGGGTATGGAGGTATGGCATGAGGAGGGTCACATATTTCTCGGGTAGGGGAAGTATGCAACATATATTTTGAGAATATTTCATATGGAGGACTACAGACCCATGTCTACACCCATGATTACTAACTGGAAGAAGCTTAGTGCTTTAGATAGGCAGTTGGTAGATGCCACAGTTTACAAGCAGTTGATCGGTTCACTTATGTATCTAGTTAACACCAGACCAGATATTTGTTTTTCCATGAACACTCTCAACCAATATATGGTAGAGCCGAGGAGTGATCACATGATTGGGGAAAAACATGTTTTGAGGTACATTGCTGGGAAAATTGATTATGGCCTAGGATATATCAAAGGTGATGGAGTTAGTTTGGTTGGCTACAAAGAATTAGACTGGGAAAAATGTGCTACTAACAGAAAAAGAACCTCACGGTGCTGCTTTGGTTTGGGGTCAGGACTTGTTTCCTGGTTCAGCCAGAAGTAGAAGCCAGTTGCTTTGAATTCGGCCGAGGCAGAGTACATGGTGGCTAGTCAGGCATGTTGCGAGGCCATTTGGCTTCATAATATGTTAGTTGGATTATTTAGTCAGGAGATGCCACCGACCGTCATACACTGTGATAATCAGAGTTGCATTAAACTCTCAGAGAATCCATTTTTCCATGACTGGTTGAAGCATATTGAGATCAGGTATCACTTCATCCGTGATTGGGTTCAGAGAGGTGCAGTTCATTTTCAGTACATATCAACTGATGAGAAGGTTTCATATATACTCATCAAGGCCCTACCAAGGGGAAAACATGTCTACTTCAGAGACAAGATGGGCTTGGTGAGGAACACCTTCCTCGGTAAGAGGGAGTGTTGAGATTATGTACCTTGGGAGGTGTTCCCCATGTGTTTGTGAGCTCCTAAACACATGTGGGAWGTACTATGTACTTTGTGCCTTGTACTTTATGTCTAATTTCACTTTGACTTAGGAAATTTAAGTCAAAAGTGAAATTTTGTCAATTATGCCTAAAATGACTATTAATTCACTTTGTGGGTGAATTAGAGACATAAAGTGAACTTAGGAAACTTAACCCAAAGTGGGTTTTTGAGTGAGATCATTTTGGAGAGATCTCAACCTTTGATTAGATGGGAGATGAGATGATCTCTTCCATCCATATCTTAGGTTTCCTTATGAGGTTCAAGATGGGCGTAAAGGGCAAAGGAGAGCTCATTCACTCATTTTCTCACTTGGAGATTTTGAGAGAGATCTTGGAGATGAGGTTTGGTGCATTAGGTGAAGCTAGATTGGGTGCATGCTTTCATGGAGAGAGCCATCAGGCTTGGAGCCTTGTTTATTTTTTGAGGAGATTCCAGTGTTGAGGAGGGCGCATCAACAATGGGGAGGTATTACACTTGTCAGATTGCAGTGGGATCAGTTTCAGAGGGAGGCCACACACCAATATCAAAGTACTCTAGAGGGGTTTTCCATTCAGAGCTCACAGTTTGCATCTGGATCAGATTCAATGGATTTGGGAGAATTTATGAGGGGCACACCTGCTTCATTTGGACTTGTGTTTAAGGTTGGATCAATCTTCTATTGTATCAGGTTCATCTATATTTTGTACTTGATGTATTCCACCATCTATTCTCCTCATATATAGACATATATTCCAAACTGGTTTTCCCCGAGGTGGTTTTATCCATGGTCATGTTGAACAAAAATACATGTGTACAGTTTCATGTGTGTTAGTGTTTTAGATCTGCTTATTTTCAACTGTAAAGATCTCTAGGTGTGTTACTTTTATTTTGGTATGCATGTGCTAACCCTTGGTGACTAAAACTACATGCTAGAGCACCTAAATTGCAAATGTAACCGTAACAAATCAGCAAGAAGTTCCTGAACTGTTGGCTGTCCTAAAACAACGAAAAAACCTTCATTGACAGTTGAAACTTAGAGCCAACCTGAGGTCAAAGACAGACCCATTTGACATCTTGATAGGACATGGAAAATCTTCAATAACTCCTCAACTGTAAGGAACCACGTGGCATACAACCTATAATCGGAAACAACATGATGAGTACTATCCATCTATGAGTGTATTACTTGCATTTAGACTGTTGTTCATGTCCTTTCCTTGATCAAATTTGGGTTCCATAAACACACCTTTGGGGCTTCTTGTATACTTCTTCAAATGCACCCATCACACCTGTTGACATCAACCACTCTTGTTGACATCAATGACAACTAACCTACCATCAATATCGATCATAACTCTAGGGTATCTCAAACACTCGAACGATTGACATCAAT
>JZKD02S1785136.1:314235-332333 GCA_000966675.3 Picea glauca | reverse complement strand
AATATATCAATTTTGTGATATTTAGTTTTCATATATCAATATAGAAATACTTTATCGTCATGTTATTTTTTCAGGAAAATTATGAAAATCCCAGAGGACCAACGCACTAATATCCGAAATATGCCAGTAGGAATGTCCAAAAAAGTGTACAAGGATATGGTCAAAGAATTGGACATAATTGCATTGCAGGAGGAGCTATCTCAACAACATCGTGCTTAAAATGTATGTAATCATTGATTTTTTCTATCAGGTACAAATAATTAATTATACATTAAATATTAATTTCCAAATATTCTCTTACAGAAAAGAAAAGAAAATGGAACCCATTCTGCACATAAAATTGGACGACAAGGAAGAAAAGGGTTGATAGCAAAGTTTGTGAGTAATTGTTATTTCCTTATAACAACTTAAGGTTTTTTGTTTTGTATATTTTAAGTTGTTTTACAACAATCATCCTTGAATGTCTTCAAACAGGTGCTAACATACAAAGAAGAGCCATCATAAAAATTGATCGACATTGGGTTAATTAAGGGTTGTGAGTATATGTTGGCATATCAAAAATTAATTGTCGAATTTGTTAGTATGATCTATGTTGTTTTACTTCCATCATTTTATAATTAATGAAACAAAAATAATACTTTATATTAAATCTATGATTTATTATGGGGTATAAAACTTGCAGGAAACAAAGTATGGAACTGAGCCAACAAAAGAATTGTTGAAAAAAGGAATGGGATTTGATTTTGAACATATGTGTATGATTCATGAGTCACTTCTTGCTTTGGAGGTACATTTCTTTTCAATTTACATTCATGTATATTATTTATTTCAATTTTCGTTATTCTCACCAATGTAGATAGAATCATCACAATTTATTTTTATGTTTGTAGATGGAACTTCAAGAAGAACAAAGCAATCAAGACAATCAACCAAACATTCAACAAAATAACCCAAGGCATGGAAGTAGCTTGAGCACTAACAATAGTTCCGATGAAGAATGATGACCAATATATTTGGATATCAATGCAAGCTGTAATTGTATTTTTTTGAAATAATTGTTTGTGAAAATCATACATTTTTGTTTAATGTAATGGACATAGTGTTCCAATTGAAAGACAATGGATTACTGATAAGTGTCCCATTTGTATGGCAAATACCCTCTTATTCATATACTAAAATATGTTTTAATTTATTATATTGCGTTGTTCAATGTCGCTGTGAAATGTTACATCGCTGATTAAATATATGGATGACTAAATATTATAATGAAGAGATGAAAAATCTGATGATATAACAAATTAATCCAAACATCATATCTAAATTCACTAATCAAAATATAAGATATATGTATTTTTTTGATAAATAATGGAATTAAAAAATTAACAATAATTGCATTATCACAAGTCGATGTTTCTCAGTGTATTTTAATTATTAATCTCATCAGTGCATTTAATATTAAAACTCACCGGTACGTTTCATATGAAATTCATATCGGTGATTTTATGTAATTAATTAACACTGGTTTCAATATTAATTTAATACCATAAAATTATATTAAAAATTTGGCCACTGATGCGTTAATGTTATACGAAGCACCGTTGTGTATGTGTTATTGATACACATCGACACTATTGTGTTATTGATAATCACCAGAGATTTTTTGTTATGGAAACGCACCAGTTTTTTCGATTTGTAATGCACCAGGACGTTTTTCCCTGAAATGCACCGATGCATATTATTTTATACATCATCAGTGCCTTCTTATTAGTAACACACCAGTGCATTCTATGAAGAAATCCCCGGTACTTAATTATTTTTAACTCTCCCGATGCATTTTGTTGTTAAAGCCCCAATGATTATAAGACAAACACCCTAGTGCTTAAATATTTTACTGCCCCGGTGCTTGACATTAAGTGAACCACACCGGTGCTGTAGGTGTATGTACACATCAATGCTTGTGCCTTATACAAACACAATGATTTGTAAACATCCGCTAACAACTTGGGTCACCCAGTTTTTTTTAGTTATAATCAACTTCCATTATAGTATCCACAAAGCATCCGCTATCGATAACAGATGTTGTAGCAGATGTTTTTTTGCCATTTTTTTCCAATTTTGTAACACTAGAAACCTCCGATAAAGGTATTTTTCTTGTAGTGAAAGTTTCCCTCTAATACCAAACTTTCTAGCCTCTCGATCTAACACATACCCTCCCAAAGGGCGAGCCATGGTATTCGCTAACCCAAAGGCTATCGCCATTCTTCCAACCGTATGGAGTGTGATATTGAACTGGTCATGGAAATATTCTACATTCATTGTAAGCTCCACTTCCATTAAATAACCAAAGAGAGGAGAAAATATCCACAATTGTAGTTACACTACATTTTTGAAAGATAGTTAAAAGGCCACGAAAAATCCCACAAAGAAACCCTAGCTCAAGCCTTGACCCTCCTTAGGATACCTTGATAGGATTCATGAATGGCGTTGTCTAACTGTTCTACGTTTTGGTTTTTATGGCCAGAATCCGACGACATAAATCTGCACGAAATCACTATTTTCAGTTGTTTAAAATCCATTTTGAAAGTAGAAATGGATTCTGCATACTGAAAATCCTCTGGAGCACTCAGATTATACAGAAACAATCTCTCAAATATGCGGATCTAACAATTTCTCATTGGATTTCGGGTAATTATCCCCTAGAAATATCACCAAAGAAATACCAAAACACAGGACATTTAGGCTACAAAAATACAATGGCTTGTTAACTCACCTAACTAAATCCTTCTTGGGCATAAGCCTTTTGGCTCTCATTTATAACAGGTTGTTTGCCAGAGATAGACTCTACCACACTAACACTTGGATCAATGTATGTTTTAATGTTTTTACTTTGTTTATGAGAGATAGGCTCTACAACACTAACACTTGAGTCAATGTATGTTTTAATGTTTTTACTTTAATAATAATAATAATCTATTTTTAAGGTCACGGCCAAGCCATACACCAAATTGGTGCATGAGACCCCTACACCCAGCGATTTGACTGGTAAAGGCTACGAAGGTATACATACCCTACCCCCTTCTGGATTTTAACTTGTGACCCCTTAGGAGGAAGCACACATTCTTAACCATTAGGCCCACTCAGGCTGTATTTGTTTGAAAGTTTTTATTTATTTAGTTTCTTTTTCTTTTTCTTTATGTTTGGATGTTTTTACTTCAATGCATATACTTGTTTGAAGGTTTTTATTTATTTAATTTATTTTTCTTTTTCTTTTAATTAGCATGATACCACGACAAGGAGGAGATGAACATGGTAAAAGCATTACATGTGTTGCTTACACATAAATTAAGTATGAAATGTGTTTAAAGTCATGAAACACATATTAACATTGCTTGCATTTGTCTTTTAATTTCTTTGAGTCACATTTGATTAATTTCTACAAGAGCTACGTGAATGTAAGTTTCTCCTTATATCGGTTATTTCTCTTTGGTCTAGTCATTATTTTGCTATGATGGATGAGGCTCCCAAAGGGAAGGATTCGATGAAGGGTGTGGGTAGCTATAAATATTTGACAAAATATGAACTAGGACGAAGAACTTACATTGCTTATAGGCCAAGTGAAGAGCTTGTCTAAGGTGATTATGTTACTAAGATGCACTGTGATATGTGTGATGTGGTAAGTATTTATCCATAGAGAATCCTAAGCCATTTTTTAGTTTTGTGCTTTTGGTTAGTAATACTAGCAATATTGTTTCCTCATATCTCACTTGGTGTTTTGGATGGATGTTGAAGAAATCCATATATTTGCATAGTATTTTAGCATTCATGTACATCATCTCATTCCCATTCTCCTTCTTTTTTATGTTTACATGGCCACAATAATAAAGTAAAATTTTGGTAGATGAAACTATGGCATAGAGATGAAAATCTACATTGTTTCTAAGCTATTCAACATATGGGCAGTTACTACATTGATGACATCGTTTGTTGGGTTTTTTAATAATTTTAATGATATTTCTTGGAGTTTCAAATTATCCTATGACAAGAAAAAGGAAACTTGTCTATTGACCAAATCATTTAGTTTTCATATGGGTTGTTTTTATTTAGTTCTTCATTTGTTGGATAGAAAATATCTTCCTTATTATCCTTTATTGACAATATTTGCTAGTTGTGTCACACATTAGATTCTTTTCTTTTTCAAATATGTTTGTTACATGGATATGTAAGATGGTATTTAGTCCTTTCTACTACTATTTTCTTCTTTCTGTTTGTTTGTTATGTAATGCTCTTCAGAGCATGCTTTTTCTCAGGGTAACAAAAATGAAAATATCCTATGTTCCTTTCAGGTAAATGTATTGACTCATACAATTGAACTTAAGTTCCCAGGGTGGAAACAACTTAAAATAGATAAAATTCAGATATCATAGTGAGCATTAGGTTCACTTCCCCTAATAAAATGAATATATATAAAATCTTTTATTTAATCTAAAAACTTTTGTTCTCCTTGCAATTGACCATAGTCCCAAGCACGTGAAAATATCAATTTAGGTTTTAATAGATGGTGGTATATTTTTTATTATGTAAATAAAACATCTTTGATATGTGTGTTACTAGCTTTGGTCAATGCGTGAAGTAGTCATTTTTACATTTTAAAGCCTACTGAACACTGTTGATTTGTCAAATTTGTTTGAAAGGAAGAAAATACACATAAAACACTTGCTACAGTAATCTATGAGAGAATAATGTGCAAAAATTAAAAACACAACAATTGTAACAAATAAATAAACAACATATCATAGACAACAAGATTTTCTAGGGGAAAAACCCCACACTCTAAAGCACACTCAATGTATTATTTAGCAACAAAAATGGTTACAATATAGAGTCTTTGTGCTCTCAACAAGAGTGTTTAACAGTAACATAATTCTGGAGAAATTTCGACAGCATAACGATAAGATACAACTCACACTCTATGTTTTCCTCTAGCTCTAGCACTCAATAAATAGGCATAGCAAAACCATAAACCATTTATGGTTTACCATTTCTGCATACTAGAAACCACTTGCAGGTTATTCCCTGCCATTGCTCTGTAAGTATTCTTTACTCTACTGTAGCACTGCAAGTATTCTCCACTCTACTGCAATACTGCAAGTATTCTCTTCTCAACTACGACACTACAAATATTGTTTTCTCTATTGCAACACTACAAGGTATATGACACACACGTCCCAACATTCTCCCACTTAGAATATACCTTTCAAGGGTACAAGGGAGAATCCATCAAACTACGAGCTAATTTCTAGGGCCCATAAGGCCCATAGATTCACAACACTAATTGAATTTACCTATGCTCATAGGTTTCATCAATGTGTTTGCAAAAATCTGCAAGGTGCAAACTTTCTTTAGTATCACTTTTCCATCCTCTACCATGTCCCTAATGAAATGTTACTGGATATCTATATGGTTTTTATTTGCATGAAAGGTTGGGTTTTTAGCCAGACAAATTCCATTGTTACTATCACATTGAATTGTAATAGGTTTCTGACTTAGCCCTACTTTTGAACACAATTTCATTATCCAAATGGCCTCCTTACAAACATGAGTAGTTACCATATACTCTGCCTCTACAATGGACAAAGAGACCACAACTTGTCGCTTTCTCATCCAAATTACTGCTCCACTAAACAACCAAAACAAACAACCACTCATAGATCCCCTTCTATCTACATTTATTTCCCAATCACAAATACTTGAAGACCCTCTTCACCATAGCCTAGTCTTCACGTCTAGGATTAGCCATGAATTGACTCAAGACTCCCACTGCTTGGGCAATGTTTGGTCTAGTATAAACCATAACGTACACCAAACTACCAACTATGCTAGTAAGGTTGACATAAAGATGCCAATTCTTGGCTAAATCATTGGGGTATAAATGAAGAGGTCACTCTATGGAATAACAACAATATTAAGCATATTATTGCATCTAAATTTAAGGAAAAATTGCGGTGCGATAAAGAATTAAAGGATAAGAGAAAATTAAGATACGATAAGGAAGTGATCAATTGTAATTTAGAAGATCAAAAGTATCTCTTTATTTTGACTAGCATAAAGAAGAAAATCAACATTGCCAAAACAAAGACAAACTTTCACGAGCTCCATAGTGAAACATGGCATTGGACAATTCCTAAAACATTATGGGTCAAAACAATTTGTCATCTTTGTGACACTAAGAGGGTTGAATATGAAAAACACTTTCTCTTAAATTTTCCTACGTACACCCATATTAAATCACAATTTCAAAATGTTTGTTATAATGTCCACCTTCCTAACCTTTTAGCTCATCAAAACTATGGTGATTTAGAAACACTTCTCTTAAAGATTTTCGAACACAGAAATAGATTTTTAAAGAGACCCAAGTAATTTTCTTACCTTTCTTAAAGTGTGATCGACCAAATTTGGTTTGGTCTAATAAGATATTAATCCTCCTCCTCCTCCTCATCATATATATGTTTTAAAAATAATTTTTTTTATCACTAATATTATTGTAAAGATTATATATTAATATTATCAATCATAAAAATCAATAATTAAAAATATTATTAACTATCTAAATAATATAAATATAAATTCAACCAAATTATTATATTCATTAATAATTATAAAAGCAATTTCAAGACATCATAGGATATATTATGACAAGGGTTAAAGAAAAAATTGTAAGTTGTGTATGACAAAAAATGAACATGGAAAGATGGGGTTCTATTAAAGGAAATCCCTACATTTTGTTGTGAGTTATACCTTTGAAGGTATTGGATCTCCACCACATACATTGTTGGGTTCTATTGGATTTGGACACTAATGCATTTACCACAACCCTGCTACAAGTAGGGAGATACTTTAAATACTGCATTGTTAATTGATTTTTTTTGTTTTAATTACATCACATGAAACATATTTGGAATCTTTAATGAGAAGTAATATGTGGCCAAGGCACAAACCTCTACGATAATGACATTGGTAATACCTGTAGCAAAGGAAAGAAGTATGGGAATGTGGTTAAGGGATGGGATTATTTAACCTTATCTCTAAGTGTATGTTTTTTTTCAATACAATATCATTAATGAATATAATTATTTAATTACTTTATCATTGAAATAATGGTATATATATATCACTATATCAATGCTCTTCAAGTTTTATTATTATTATTTTAATGATGATATTGTGATTTAAAAAAAAAATTATACCAATGTTAACCCTACCATGCCAATTCATTAGAATGAACTTGACATTCAAAGTTTTTTTTTAATTGCAATGTTACTTATTTTTTTTTTTTTTTCCACAGAAAAATTCGTAACTTCATTAAGTAGATACAAAATTACATTCACAGGTATATACTGGCTATGAGGAAATAGCCAAGTATATATTATATTGTAATGGAAACACTTCCATTACTTAAGTTTCAACAAAAGACATCTTTGTCATACCACCATTATCCTCCTTTTTGTTTTACATCAAAATATCAAAACTGTCTCATAGCCTATACAAAAATTGTAAACATGGATAACTGATATGTAGACTATTATGCTATTTGTGCACATACAAAAAGCATCAAGACATTTTATGCTTTGGATCTTTGATAAACAAGTGCTCACCTATAAAATTCCATTATGGAACGACCTGTGATAGTAATCAAAACTGCCCTTTGCTGTCTATTCATTAATATGCCACTGACCATAGTCTAACTATGAGGCTTATTTGGAAAGCCTATCAGCTAGATGGTTCCATTCCATGTATATATGAGAGAAAGATATAAAGTAAAAAACAATAATAATCCTCATAACTTCCTCAAAAATTGCAACAAGACGAGAAATGTGTCATCTTTGTACTCTGTTCACCCAATTGATGATTAGTAAGGAATCCCCAAAAACCTGTAAAGTTTTGCATCCCTTTTCCACAACAAACAATAGTAAGAGCTTTAATTCCATAATCTCAGAGTAGTTATTTGAACTGGATCCCAAACCAGACTTAAGAAGAAAAAATGTGAAGTAGTAATGTATAGACATCCACCCCTCCCCACATTAACTGATCTCCCGAGGCAACCTCACCGAAGAAATCCCATGACTGATCCTTATCTATATCTTCCTCTTGTATCACCTGAAGATTTCCAACTCCCACCCTTCCTAAGGATTGGAAATGTTCAAATATGCCAAGACAAGTAAATGCCACTCGTGAGGGAAATTGGAAATCATCCATAAAAATCGAAGAGTTCCAGGCCATCCAAATCCCCCAGGTGAAAATGAAGGGGAAAGGATTTTTTTCCTGATGTTCCCTCCACAAAATCCAATATTTCAAGGAGTCTTCAAAAGAAAAACCCATTGGATATTTTTATACCTTTGAATCTACCATAGTTCTTTGCCACTGCCAAAAATCTACTAATTCCTTCCGCCACTAGGAGAAATAGTAAGGGTGACAAAGGGTAGCCCTGTCGCAAACCTCTTTCGGCTTGAAAAAAAGAAGAGGATAAACCATACACCCCATCACCCATTTGGTAAAATCCAAACCAAAACCAAGATGAATCATAAGAATTCTTAAATACAACTAATTTACTCGGTCGTAAGCTTTGGATAGATCAACTTTCACAAAAACTCCCATGAGTTTCTTAGTTTTTATGCTGTGAAGACCTTCTTGGGATACTCTAATAGCCTCATGTATTTACCTAACTTCCAAAAAACCAAACTGTTCATTGGATATATTTTTGGATAGAATAACCTTTAACCTTCTACTGATAACCTTTGAAATAATCTTATAAAGACAGTTGCATAACGATATAGGTCGAAAGTCGTTAAAGGAGGAGTGATTGTATGACTTTGGTATGAGTGAAATAAATGTAGAGTTCAAAGGGTTATGTATATAACCATTAACCCTTTATTCCTCGACCACCTTCAGAACATCAGGACCAATCAGATAAAAAAAACCCAAATAAAACTCAATAGGCCAGCCATCAGGCCCTGGGCTTTTCTCTTTTTGAAAAGAGTGGAGAAATTCCAGTAATTCCTTTTCAGAAATTGCTGCCATTAGTGTCCCATTGTCTTCCTCCTCCACAAACCTAGGGAATAATGGAGCAACCTTCACAATTTATGCAATGGATTATCCCTCCTAGGCCTTGAATAAAGCACTGAAGTGTTCAATACCCAACATAGCCAAGCCTTCAAAAGAAGTAACCACCTTTCCTTCCCTCTTCCTTATCCCCCATATAGTATTAGCCAATTTCCTACCTTTGGCATAAGCTTGAAAAAATTTGGTATTCTCATCACCACAAGAGAGCCAAATCACATGATTCTTTAGTCTCCACAAGTCTTCTTTTTCCTCCAGTAAAACCCTGCGTCTTTTCTCCAAGCCAACCAGATTCTCCTTATCATCAAGAGATAAGAACCCCTGGCCTTCACCTTCTTGAATCTCCAAGAGAGATAATTCGATTTGTCTCAGTTCCTGTTCCTCCTTGATATTTTTCTCTCGAGCCTAAGTAATAGTAGCTTGTTTTAACCTTTTAAGATTCCCCACAAACTGTACAGCCGCAGGGATCTGATTATAAGTAGATATTGCAGACCACATGCCCCTTACTAAAGCTTGATAAGATGGATCCAAAATCCATCCTCCAAAGAATTTAAAAGGGCTCAATGCTCTTCTACTTCTACCCCTTATCTCCAACATGATCAGATTATGGTTAGATTCCCCCCCCGCAAGTAACCCAATGTCTGACCAATTCTAGAGATTCCAATACCTCCTTCGATAATAAGAACCTGTCCAAACTCTTTTCCACCCTATCCTCACCAGCCCTTCTATTACACCAAGTTGGATTCAGTTTTTGGGGCTCAACATCAATCAACCTAAGCTAGTCCAAAAAGTTTTGAAAAAAATTGGTTAAAGAATCCGGGACAACATGTGGTCCCCAAACCACAGTAGCCCCTAAAGAGAAATTTAAATCCCCTTTCCCCTAATCCAGGAGCATCTAGCTAAAGTGTTCTAGTAACGTTGTCTATCTTGGTAAGGCCCATAGACATTGATAATACTCACATTATGCCCCATTCCAGAGGAGAAAAAAATCAGACCAATCCCCAAGTCAAATCCCCAAGCACTTTCCAAATTACAAGTCCTTTTGAGCCACCCAGTAGCCAACCCACTTGAACACCCCCTGGCGTCCATCGCTGCAAACATCCATCCTGGAAACAAGGACTCAAGAGCCTTCACCATTGTTTCACTAACCCCAAACATTTCTTGTAACATAATAACATCCGATGAGTTCAATTCCACTAGCCTCCGCAAAGACGATTTTTTAGATGGGTTCACCAACCCATGACAGTTGAAAGATAAGATTCTCATGAGGTAACCTCCCCAAGGGTTTTCTTTGATCTAAGCACCCATTCGATGGAGGATTTCCAACCTAAATCCAAATCGATCCTGGCCCTATCTTGAGCCAAGAAGAAGTGCGATTTTCGACCCATACCTTTAACTGAAAGAGAAATTTGAGGGAAAGTTCCCAGATCACACCATCCTACGCCCAAATCATCGACCTCCTTAGGTTCCTCTTTAACAACTGACCTATGTATAAGATGGTAACGTACTCTGCTATCGTTCGAAGAGGAATCTGTAGAGCCTGAGGGGGTGACATACTGGGAAAGAAGGGAGGTAGTGTATACCTCAGCTGATAGAGAAGGGGAAGAAGGAAAAGAGGATAATCCCAAGATATTGGGTGAGAATACCCCTACTAGCTCCGAGGTAGATAAACCAGGTAGAGATGAGTCCAAAATAGGTGAGGATCCCCCCACCACCGAAGGGATCATATAAGGCGTGACTAAAGAAGGGGGAAAAACCAACCCACTGGAAGCCAAAGGACAGGTAAGAGAAACCATACTCACCGCTGAAATTCCCTTCAAAATTTGAGAAAAATGGGATCTCTCAGTACCCAAAACCCCATCCCCAAACCCAACATTTGAAAGAGAAAAATAAACATACAGAGAGTCACCCGAAGAAGACTTACCCAAGAAATCCTGCTCCCAACGAAGAGTTTTCATTGTAGGGAAAGGAAGCTTTGGCCCAACCACCGAAGAAGGAACTAAACATATTTCCAAGGTGATTGGAGGAATACTCAGAGAAACCTTTCCCGAAGGAGAGTCCCTCACCTCCACCTTGTGTTCACCATTTCCCAACTGCACCTCTAGTTATGGCGCCAAGGGTGTATTTGGTGACACAGAGCCTTTAGTGAAACAAAATTTTCCCTTGAAGGGTAGAGGACACTTTGCGATCCCGTGACCATAAGCATGGCATCTGTGACATTTGAAGGGTATTCCTTCATAATCCAAAATCTGGACAAAGGTTCCCACCGTCGATTCAATAGTTAACTTCTAAAGAAGACCTAGGTGCAAATTTAGCATCACCAAAATCCGTGCCACCATCATAAGAGTAGTTTATTCAAAAGACATATCCTCTTCTATATAACTTCCCAACATATTACCAATCACAACAAACCTAGAAAAATTCCAGAACTGCATTGGAAGACCCAACGACCTGACCCAAATAGGTTCCTCATCAATCCTCTCCTTCTTTGCATCAAAACTAAGAGTCCATCTTTTAAGAACAATGGGAATTTCAACCATACTCCATACCTTCAATAGGACCCAATTTACATCCTCCTTAGAGGAAAATATGAAAGCAAACCAACCACGTGACAATAAATGAATGAGTGGCATATTTGTGATATCCTTGAGCCAATTCTTGGTTATCCACTCCTTCCGAAAATCCATACCCAGATTTTTTCCCCTAACATGACCAAGCATTGCCAACTTGGAGAAATTGACCACCCTGTCCATATCAATGTCTTCCCAAAAAACTAGCCGCTCAGAGCACTTCTTGTCTCACACACAACAAATACTTTTTGTAGAAGTTGACAAATGACCCCCACCCTTCTGTCCCTTTACATGCTGCTCCAACCTATGAGGATCTCATGATGGGTTTTCCACTCTTTTTTCATGCACCTTACCCACCCCACCAGGTTCTGCAACTCTTGTCGAAATACCCCTAGCCTCCCCCTCACTGCCCAAAGAGTTTTCGATGTCCAGTAAAGTTGACGTTGAGAAATCCAAATGTGTGTTGAAACCCAATGATTCTTTTGGAACAAACCCTCAAATTCCCCCTTCGATCATATTATTAAGAACAAGACTACAACTCCCCGAACTTGCCTCCCCCACAATAAATTCCAAACCCTGCTCATGTCCCTCAACCGAGCCAGTGTATCATGAAGGATCTCCATCCCAACCCACAGAGAAACCCAAACCTCCAGAAAGAGATAGATCACCCATGGAGGTAAACCCTGAACTTGCCACACTAGAAAACAAAGACTCTAATCCCACAAAATCCTCTCTCATTGTCAGCCCTAGAGTGTTGACATCCATCCTAGGATTCATGACTGCTAGTTCTCCCCACTCCCTACCAGACGCCTTCCAAACCGCCAAGTCACTGCGGCCCTCCAAACTGACAGAGATAAACACATAGAGACCATCACTGTCTAATGTAATAGGGTCTCCCCCTGCCTCAACCCATACCATGGTAGCCAAAGTTCACCGCACTGGCTCGAAACGAGTGCACAAACTCCCCTTCTAGCACCCGAAACAAACCAACCCCCTTCTAAAAACCTTAACCCTAATCAACACCTCCCATCACCCCATCAATTGAATTCTTGTTACTTTAAAAATGATGGTGCACTCCTTTGACTTTTTTTTCCATTACCATTATCAATTCCATCTAGATATCTTTTAATAGTAAAAAATTATAATATCAAATTTTCTTTTTTTACAATATAAAAGAAAAAAAAGAATTTTAAATTTTCAAAATAATTTTTCGCTAGACCAAGAATGCGAAGTGCCTTTTGAATAGGCGTATGGTCACTGCCAGAGGTCACATGAAGGAAGGGAATTAGAAGCCAAAGAAGCCAAAAATATGACTGGTTGTAACTGCTAGAGAAGACAAATAATTTCGACTGACAGAGAAGCAAAAGATTCTCAGGATAACTACCAGAGAAGCCAAAGAACCTTGAATAACGGCCAGAGAAGATGAAGAGTTCGCATTATGATCAGGAAAATGATTCGATGTGTTAAATACATGCAGAATAGAGAAGAGACAGAGTATCTCTCAGAGAGTGATGTATGTGGGTATGATGAGACACAATGCATAATATGAAGGGGAGATCTATGGCGCAGTAAAGAGTATGCAGAGGTAGCACATATCATAAAAGGCAGAAGTGAAGTTGAACAACAGACGATGTTGTACGTAGGAGGAAAAAGAGTAGAGCATAGAATTTGAACGATGAAGAAGAAAAACATAATATAGAAGCTGAAGAAGGCAGAGGAGACTTGGAGCTGTAAAAGACCATATCAAAGACAAAGAAAGTAAGTAAAGTTTTGTAAGATTCATTCAGGGTGGTGTTGATGGGTCCTAAATCCCTTGACTCAACAGTAGGAACCAAACCCTCTAGTGAGGCCCAATTAGACTCTATAATGTTTAAAATTGAATGGTTCTCCATATCTTGCGATCCGACCAATTTGTCGATGGGATTTTGTGTTTTATTGTGAAGGCTCTTCCTTCAGTTAGGACTATTTTCTTCTGTATTTTCTCTTGGGTGGGGATGATATGAGAGATGCAAGCCAGTATAAACCAGCTTGACAAACAACATGATTAAGTTTTAACTACTGGGGAAGAGGTTAAGCTTGAGATAACTTGCTACTCAACATGCAGACAATTACTCTATACCACAGGCCTAGTACTAATACATTAACCATGTGAGCATCCAATTACTGTATGAGAAACTAATTATCAAAAAGAAAGAACATATGTAATAAGATAATGGAAAGAAAAATAATTCATCTACCATAACCATGCATTACATAATAACACCATGATTTATCTTCATCATTAAAGTAAAGAACATCAAAACATTGCACCAAATAAATTGACAACAAAATTAATTGATCTTACTCATTACTGCATCATTCATGAAACATGATAGGAAGTAGTTCTTATCCAAGTCCAATCACATGCATTTGATGAAAATAGTTTGTCTTTGGTCCAGAAGGACTTCTCAATTCATAGCACTCTCAAAATAATTCTTAACAACCAAAAATAAAGAGTTCTTACAACAACCATCGACCCTTTGCTAATTGGTAGGTGTCCTTATTTATAACATAAAGTTTTAACTGAAACTAACGGCTAAGTGCATTTTAAACAAAACAAAAATCGCCACATGGCGTTATCTTCTAACAACTTCTTTAACAGTCGTCCTAAGATACTTCTTGGAAAGCGTGACTTCTCTCGTATTCATTCCATCTGACAAATAGTTCTTCACAATTGTGGGCCCATGGAAATATATGATGTTCCATCGGGGTCACATATATTCCCCCGATGTCCATTTCATGCGCTTGGTACTTTACTAAACTGGAGTTCAACTGATGTAGCATGGTTCGGGCTCTGATCGGATGTTCTGCGAATTGTCGTACTTTCCCTGACTTCGCATCAGCTATTTTTGTGAACTCTTCGGTCCATAGCGCATCTTGTTCGACATGCAGCTTGACCACGTCGCTCAGGTCAATGAAATTATCGAGGGTGCCGAACTTGGGGAGCTCAATGTCCTTTATCTCTCTATTGATTCCGCTTCAGTGTTTCTTTCGGGTTCATCGACGAGATCATGAAGCAAGATTTATTCGGTAATTAGGGAGTATTTATTTCAATCGGGGTTGAGATAGTTTGGTGATCAAGGAATATGATATAAGGTACTAACAAACATAATGGATTGGTACGTACCTGTGGAGCTTGTTAGTCTCGATCGTTTAATACTTATGTGATCCCATTTTCTCCTTTGTATGACCTGCAAAGTCTTTTATCCACGCTGTTGCTTCTCTTTAGTTTAAATGAGTCGCATCAGTGTGCCATGGCGTGGCAAATCGAGTACGGCGGATATGAGTGTCGGAACCGTCATAGTAGCTGCTCGACCTTTGGGGCCGGGAAAATATGCCAGATTTGAATGTGCACGTGTATTCTCCCAGAAGGTCAGATATTGTAGTAAGGAAGTCATTAAATGCCTCCAGAATCTATATTACCAAGTGTGTCAACTATCATTCGCCAATAATGGAAGTTGGGGAGTTTACAGAGATTGGAATGATCGTACTGCACATTCTCTGCAACTCTAATCGAAAATGCTTTATGCGTTCTGGATTACATCTGACGAGCAACTGTGATGCGTTAAGTCTTTGAGGCATCTTGTCATGAAGTGTGAGTGTTCTTTTGGCACGCTCTGGTTTGCTCCTTTGTTTGGCTATAAATTCTAGGAATTCTGTGGGGAATTCCACGCATAAGTCAAGTTGATACCTTTGTCACATTGATCTTGTGCATTTATTCAGGTGAAACTCGGTGTAGTGGTCCTTTATCACATGTCGACATCCAAGTCACCACATTGTTTCATTATGGGATCCCCTCCTAACAAGGGACAAGGTTTGCGAGGTAGTCAGAGTGCTAGGTTCGAGCCCCAACGTGCCTGGGATTCATTCTTTTTGGCTTCTAGTGTCCTTGAATATTTGACAGGAGGTACAAGATTTCATTTGGAGAGGGTGTCGACACCTCTAGCAGAAGTTGGGGTGGAGAGAAGTACTCCTAAAGGAGGTAAGTTGGATACTGCACCCCCACAGGAGAGGACACCATGGAGAAGAGGGAGGCCTAGGAAAGATATGGGAAAAAAGGAGGAAGACCGCCCCCCAGCTGAGCTGAGTGTACATCCTATGCTGAGGGGTCTATGACGCTTACTAACTGGTCAGGGCCTGTGGGGACTACCAGTAAAGGAAGTGGGGGACGAAAGGGGAGGGTGAAAGCACTGGGTCCTCCTATCAAGAGTTCCATCCAACAGTTAGAGCAGGTCCAACTTGCCATAGCCAAAATCTACAAAGAAAACAGAGAGTTGTGGCACCAGTTGGTGGCGAAGAACTAGGAGGTATCGACGTCACAGGGTTGTGGAGGAAGCACGGTTTGGATCCATAGACAACTTCGAGAAGCTTAAGACACAACTTTGCAGTTGTGCGAGGTGCAGAGGATGGTAGTGAAAGAGGAAAAATAAATGTTACAAGTTGCGAGAAGTAGTCCGAGAGAGGGTGCACACGTAGGGGATGCATAATGGGCGAGCCTTTGCTTTGTGTTCCCCAAAGTGATGCTTAACATTTCTTCTCTTTTGTTGTAAGGTTTTTGTATTCTCACTGTGACCGGGTCGGTCGATAAAGATGTTGACGATATCGTTTTGTATGTGGCCCAAGTTTAGCGGGATTTTTTTTTTAATTATATGGAAGTTCGAAGTGTCTTGAATGTATCCCATTCCCTTTTGGATGTAAATTATCTGTGTTCTTTATCTGAGTTTTTCTGTGCAAATTATGGTATTTTATAATTCTTATTATTGCATTGTAAATTTGTTGATATGTTCTCTCTTAAAACTTCCGATATCGATTGAAGTTGACGTGGCTTATTAACCCAGGGTTACCTAAAGTATTTGTACATAAAATTTAGCATTCAGATGGTGGGTAAGAATTTCACTTAGGGGATCTACTCACGTCGAAAGCACTAAAGGAAAAAATATATTGCGACTACCTATACTTGGGTGGCGTCGACGATTGGTAATTTAAAATGTAAAATTTAATGTGTATTTTATTTTGTAACCCCCCGACACCGAAATCGCATTGGGTGTTGGCAATCGGTGATACCTCTCTTTTCTTTGGGCAACACTTACCTTTTCATTTTCCTACCGAAGACGAATGGGTCGGTCTTCGGTGATACCCCTGCCAAAGTTCAATTGTAAAAATAAAGACTTTCATTTGCCGATGTTGATGAAGATCGGTGTTCGGCTGTTTTAAACTTCTCAAACGATTTTCATCACCTTTAACGTTTATCGATGCTGAATTCCTAAGCACGTTGGGGTAAGCTTTATTGTTCCGATTCCTTAAGTATCTTGTTAAGGACCCTTCAATGTTTAAGATGATTATTTGTTGTATGTTCAGGAAAACTTTAGAAAATTCAAACATGAAACATAAAAAATAAGCACAGGTATCAGTTTCATACTGAAGTCAAAACAAACAGTGCAAAGGATCGAGTGGTACCCAAAAAGTAAAAAAAATGAACATAGAATTTTAGGGTGTGTTGAGTGCTCAACAAATGTCGATTCACTGGGAGAAAGCAGAATCTTTGTTCCTCCTTCAAGACTCAGTTGATATAGAAACTGATGGAGAATCTCAACTGGTCTTAAATCGGAACCTCTTAACCTTTGCATCTGACGTCTTTCGGTTGATTCTTTCGGGTCTTCCTGTGAGGTTTTAACCTCATTCCTCTTTCGTTTCCTTTGACCCTGACTCATTCCCCTTTATTTTTTACAAAGTTTAGAAAAGTGTTCACTGGCGTGAGGCCTTTAATTACCTCTACTCGCTTGCTTCGGTGTTGCTTCGCTGCCAGTGAACGTCCATAGCCCCGGCGGAGTCACCCCGACATCACAGACCTTGTTTCGCTGCCAGCGAGCGTCCATAGCCCTGGTGGAGATATCTGCACACCCTCTCCCACTATTCACTCTTTTGACAATATCCATTTCATTTCAGCATGATGCACTGAGTGAGTAGGAGAGAATGATGTATGTTTCTTTGCTAGGTGAGAGAGTTAAGGTGGATTCTTTGATAGCTTCGTCTTGTGGGTTCATGTAGTCCTTTCCGGATTTCCTTCTTTCCCTTGAGGTTTAAACGAACCACAATGTAGACATTTATTACATTTCTCCAAAGTCGTTCATTTTTTCCAGTTGGGTAGAGGATTCCTCAAAGTAACCACAAGTTTTCCAGTGTTTCTAGTGTTTGTGAGTGAGCAGTGAGTTAGGAACAGGGTTTACTACATTACATGATCTTAATACCAACCATCATTTTACTGGACATACCTTCAAAAGAAAAGGAAGCTAGGAAGAAAAAGAAACAACAAAAGGCGTTCTTGCGCAATCATGAAGACATTCAACAAAGAATGTAAAACACACAATTTTTTTT
>JZKD02S1785136.1:279598-301469 GCA_000966675.3 Picea glauca | reverse complement strand
TTTTATGTTACGTTTTATTTTGTTTTATTAATATGTTTGTTTTTGTGTTTTATTTAAATTTTGTTTTATTTAAATGTTTTTGCTTTTTGTATATTTTTTTAATGTTTTAATTTTTTTAAATGTTATTTATTTTTTTTGTTTTGTTATATAGTTTTATTTTAATTAACCTAGCCTAGTTTACTAACTAATCACTAATCTAGATTACTAACTTAATTAATAATTAATTAATTAAAAATTAATTAATGATTAATTAATTATTAAAGAGTCATTATTAATCATTTAATCTTAGACTAACTTTATTGCTTTATCCTAAGTCCATTTGTGCAGGGATGGAAGGCRGAAAAATGGAGGCTGACGAAAGACGAGGGGGAGAGGGTGCAGTGTGTACGAAGGATGCAGYAKGGTGATGGAGGGTCGAGTGAAAAGAATGGAGGGAGGAAAGCGGAATCACCTGAGCTATACTTCGTCACCCGGAGAGATGCCAAATAGATACATATTAGTCAGAAGACTGATTCCCATAATTTATGGGGTGATAACAGTTCATACAGTTGACCGTCCGGACTGAAAAAGGGGTAAACTACTTCCGGACAGACGTGACTTCAAATTTCAGTTTAACGAGCGTGAAAGGTCACAAGATCGCTCGACAATATTTTCATGTTTAGAGGATCTGAAAAGGGCTTAAAAGGAGACCCGTTATGTTTTGGGAGTCCGGAGGGTAAGGAAAAGAGTGAAAAAGACCCATGCAAATGAGGCTCAAACTCATATTCAGGAAAGACTATACGGACTCCCGAGCCTACTATATTGTTAAAAACGACATGGACACCATAATGCAACCAGGACCTACCTAGGGCATCCATGTTGTCTTAAGCTCTACCACCAATTTGTGACACTTCTAGAGAAGAGATGACGGTTTTGTGTCACAACCGGGTGGGATCGATCCTATAGCATAAGAAAAAGCCAACGAGATGCGAGAGTTGGAGCGATATCCTAACCTATATGCTCAAGTGGATTTTTGATTTTTTTTTTTATGGACTGTCAATATACATATATATATATATATATATATATATATATATATTTGTTTTTGAAACTCAAAACAAAATGTCCCAATACCTGCTCAAATCCCTCCCATATAACTCCTGGATCACTCAAAATGGTTTTTGGTATAAAGAAACTGATAAGGGGGGCCAAAAAAATGACAAAAAGAGGCCAAAAAGTCTATAAATAGAAGCTGGCAGCTCATTATCACCATTGCTAATTTGGAAATTGACTTTGGAGCCAAAACACCTCCTTTGCCAAAGATCGTGATTTCGGGAGCTACAATGGACGAAACGAACTTTTGCTTGGACCAAGTAAGTACAAACTCCCTTGTCTAGCTATTAAATACTTTTTTTGTATCATTTAGTTGTGTTTTGGGGGTGGGCGTCAACCTTAAAAAGGTCGGCCCTAGGCAAATGTAGGCTGTCCAGGGACAGCCCGCGAGTACCCGCGTGCAAAGAAAATCCTGCCTGCGGGTACCTGCGACTGTCACCTCTACAGGCTGCAGGTACCCCCCTGCATGATGAAAAAGCAAAAAAAAACAAGTATTGACCCTCCTTTTACCTTGTTGTGTTGGCAGGATGTATGTTCAGTGGAGGGAAAGGGAGCACGAGGCCACCAATGAGTTAGTGGCTGCAGATCCGAACGTTGTGGCCGTGTTGACATAGTGCGGGTTGGTGAAATTCTTTTTATGTCTGTTTATGAGCGCGCAACCAAGGCTACTGAACGCCTTGGTTGATTATTGGCACCCTGATGCAGAGGCATTCATGCTAGAGGGGCAATCCTTGGTGCCCACCACCGAGGATATTTTCTTTTTGACTGGCCTATCAAGGAGAGGGGAACCAGTCAACTTTCAGACGTTTCCTGCGGGGCCGAGCAAAGTCTCAGAGCTGATTGATGAGTACTGTGAGGCTGGGACCGATCATAGAGGTTCATCGGTACCTGTTAGTAGGATTACCAGCCTCGCCCTACAGACTGTTTTATTGCTCATTGGGCGGATTACCGGCTCAGCAGCCATGCACCAGGCTTCGCGCGCACATATGAACTGTGTGATACAGAGCATGAATGCACAAATTTTTGATTGGAGTACCACACTGTTGGAGTGCATGAAGAGTCTGTTGACAGCTTGCCGACAACAGACACACAGGAACCTCGGGTTTGGGACTATCCTGTGTTCATTCTTTTTCGAGAGAGTTCCGTGTTTTAGTCCTCGACTGACAGTATGAGGACATCTGGCCACTTTCCCTGCAGTATCCAGATGGGCAGTGTTACTGCCACGACAGGGTGGTGGAAGGATCGTGGAGGCTTTCAACGACGAATTTTTTACTTGGCTGTCACGATAGATCCCGGCTATTGAGGACTACCCATATGTGGGGATCGACTTCTCCAGAGATCCAGAGATACCAGTGCCTCCTGGTGAGGAGCGAGGGGAGATGGGTAAGTCTCCACCTGTATAGTTTTTTTTGTTTGCATATGTAATTTTTATGTCTTTTTTGATATATATATCATGTTTTTGTATACCAGAGTTTTTGATGGGTGAACGTTTATTACATGCAGATGTGGGACCCGTGCGACCTGTCGACTATGCACGGAACAAGCGTCGCCCACGACCAGAAGCCGCAAATGCCACCGCTGGAGGAGCAGCAGTAGCAGGGAACCTCCCAGCAGGAGAGGCTGAGAGGGTCCTGAGGTGAATTGAGCGGAACTTTACTGCGCTCACTCGCACAGTTCCCATGGCAGAGATAGAGGACCTGTCGCCCTCCATACAGACTCATGTTGTGGGGGCACCTCGGACATGGGTCTGATTGTTTAGGCATTTATCCCAAGCTGTACATGATTATAACAGGGCCCATAGGCCCTGAGCAGACTTTAGACTTTTTATGTGCCACGAGCACTGATATGTATATATTTTTTGAGGGCATAAGCCCAGTGACTCGTTATTGTTCCCACTTTTGAGGCGTTTGCGCCCATCTATGTACTCTGAGGATTTTATGATGTTTATATATGGTTTTTTTTTTTTTTTTATCTCTTTTTCGTGTCTTATGGATTCTGTGTGCAAAAATGTATTTACATGTTTATGTCCATGATCTTTTTATATGTGGGCAAGCTGCCAATCTAAAATGTGATTGGCTAGAGTATCTATGATTTGACTTAATCTCCTAGGAACATGAAAATATGTAATATAATCAAAGTTGCGTTCTAAGAGACGTACCCTAAGGAATCATCGGTGTAAAGTTTGATCATGTACCCGGTATATTCTGTTTAGCTGTGACACAACCAGTTGAGCATCTAGATAGACCCGAAGATGAGAGATACCCAATGAAAAAGCGTCACGAAGCAACTCAATAACTGCACTATACTCGACAACATTATTTGTGGTGTCACTTAAGCATATACCTCCGGAAGATAACAACTGACCCTGTGGTGTAAAGATTACCCAAGCTGCGGAGGCAAGCCTCCGTGTGTGTCGACTAGCACCATCCACATACCCAACGAACACCTCAGACTCACTTGACATCTGCCATATTGACGAAAGACAACATCAATGACATGTCCATAACACTTTTTAAAAGAAACCTAATAAAGTAATAGTACAAAGACTATACATATGTTACAAAAAGTTACCCACAGTGACCTCTCTATGAGTAATACTTCTTGAGGTAGAGCCCATTTCTAGGCTCCGCCAAATCATTCCCTTCAAAATCGACCAAACGATAAGCACCCTTTTTTAAAACCTCCTTAATAATGAAGGGTCCGAACCACATGGGTTTAAACTTTCCTGCCCCTAGGGGGTCCTTATCTTGGTCATAGACCAGGACAAGGTCGCCTTCAGAAAAAATCCAAGGATGAACGGACCTATCATATTGACACTTGACTTTACGTTTATGAGCCTCGTTGGCCAGGGCCGCATCGCGATGCTGCTCAAGGTGCACTAACCATTCTTCAAGTGGAGAAGTGTCTGGAAATAATTGTACTTCCAATTTCAGAGATGGTATTTGACATTCGATGGGAAAGACTGCCTCTAGCCCGTAAACGAGTTGGTAAGGTGAGAAACCAGTTGCAGTCTTAACTGATGTTCGGTAAGCCCATAATGCCGAGTATAACATCAAATGCCAGTTTGACTTGGCTGAGTTGATAGTTCACTGTAGAATCGTTTTAAGAGTTTTGTTTACAACTTCCACCTGCCCATTGGCCCGGGGGTAGTAAGGTGATGGATGTTCTTGCCGTAACCCAAGCTTTGATGTTAATTCAGACATCATTTGGTTCTGAAAGTGACTACCATGGTCAGTGACAATCTCTCTCAGGATGTCGAACTGTGCTATAATTTGGTTGAATAAGAAGAGAGCTGTAGTCTCTCCATCATCTTTAAACGTTGGCATAGCTTCGACCCATTTAGTGAAGTAGTCGACAACTACAATGATATAGCGATGCCCCCTTGCTAACGGGGGGTTGCATGTAGTGTAATCAATCCCCCACTTAGTGAAGGGACCAACTGTGATGACAGGAAACATAGGAGCTGGATGTGCCCTCATCTTTCAAGAGAAGATTTGGCACGGATGACACTTCTTGACTGACTCGATACAATCTTTGATAAATGTGGGCCAGAAGTAACCTGCTCGTAAAATATTTTGGGCTATTGCCAACCCAGATAAGTGACCGCCACAAGCTTCTGTATGACAATTGTTGAGCACTATGATGGCCTCCTCATGAGTGAGACATCGACGCAAGACGCAATCTACACCTCTCCGATACAACGTATCATCGAGTATGCGATAGTTCTTAGCCTGATGGCGTATTCGCCGACGCTCGTCACGAGAAGCAGAGATAGGGCACTTCAAATTCTGGAGATAGATCAGTATATCTCTGTACCAGGGGTCTGAAGATTCAATCAAAAACATATCCCCCCGGATAGGCGATTCCTCAGGCACAACGTCACCTGACTCAACTGGAAGCTCCAAAATAAGTTCTGCGAAGACCAATGACTTCTTGGACTTTGCTAAAACGAAGTCTAAGTCAAATTCTTAGAGGATGACCATCCATCTACTGATTTTTCTGTCGATAACTTGTCATGTCAACATGTACTGGAATGGATTCACAACAACAACGACGATGGTCTTGCGAAACAAAACATAGTGACGGAACCGTTGAACAACATGAATTGCTGCCAACGCAAGTTTTTCGAGATGGGAATAATTAAGTTCCGGTCCTACGAGGCCTCGGCTCAGGTAATAGATCACGTATTCTGACAATGAATCATCTTCCTGGACTAAAACCATGCCTATGGTTGACTCTGCGGCAGCCAGATATAATAAGAAATCTTTGTTATAATTAGGTGGCCATAGCAGAGGTGCAGTTGTGAGGGTGTATTTTAATGCATCGAAAGAGCGTTGAGCGGGTTCATCCCCAAAAAAAGGAACATCTTTCTTAAGTAAACGCATAAAGTCCTTGGTAATTTCGGCATAGTTGGCGATGAAGCATCGTAAGAAGTTCGCCTTGCCTTGAAGACTTTGAAGTTGTAAGATTGTGAGTGGGGGGGGGCAACTGGATTATTGCCTCCACCTTAAGAGGATCCACCATGATCCCTGTGGTTGATACGATGAAACCTAACAAACGTCTTGACATGACGCAAAAGCTACACTTGTTGGGATTCAAGCGAATCCTGAAGTAGCGACAACGTTCGAAGATGAGTCTGAGGTGCATAGGATGATCCTTTCGCTTGCAAGAGCGTGATGCTAAATCATATAGATAGGCCTCGACTATATGTTTGAGGTCGTGAAACGCAAAAGACATGGCCCGCTGGAAAGTGGCTCCAGTATTCTTGAGGCCAAAAGGCATCTTACGATAGGCGAATGTACCCCACGGACAAATGAATGTCGTTTTGTGTTGGTCCCCTGGTTTGATTTGGATTTGATTATAGCCCAAAAAACCATCCATGAACGAAAAGGCTTCACAACCGGCACATTCATCAATGATCTGGTCGATGAATGGGGTTGGATAATTATCTTTTGGACATGCCTGTTCAAATCACAGAAATCAGTACATACATGAATCGTGCCTTGTTTTTTATCGACCGGCACAGGGTTTGACACCCATTGAGTCAAATGAATAGGGTATATGAACCCTGCCTTGAGCAATTTCTCAACCTCAATCTTAATGGCTGCTGCTTTCTTAGGATTAACTAGACGAAGTTTTTGTCGAACAGGCTTGGCATCAGGATACGTTGTGATTTCATGTTCAACTATTTTCAGATCGATACCTGGCATTTCCTCATAAGACCAGGCAAAAACCTCGCAGAATTCTTTGAAAAGATCTGTGTAAATTTGAACCTCTTCAGGGGAGAAATCTGCTCTGATGAAGACATTCTCCATGACGCCAGAGTTTCGGGAGATGTTAATAGGTATGGTTTCAGCGATAGTCACCATATTCCCCTCAGCATAAATTTCCTGTGTAGCTAAGAGGTTAATAGGACACGACTGTTCTCCCATCATGGTGATAGTGAATTCTCCTGCCTCGATTCGGTGTAATTCTGGGAGGAAATATGCTCTGTGATGAAGATGTTCCCAAGGTTTGTCCGGACTAGTCATTGCTTTGATTACTGCTTCGTCAGAAGGCAAGACTAAGTCTAACGAATCGGTGGTAGCAAGAGAACCCTGAGCCCAAATAGGCTCTAGAAGTGGATCCAACTCTTGTGCGGGAGTCAGATCAATGTTAGCTGAAGCTTGCTGGACTAAAGAGTACGCTACTTCAGCGGCCGACAAGGGCATGGACATGCCAGAGTGCCCTGTCTCATCCATCCTGGCTGATGGGGAAGGAAGAATCCATGGATCCTCAAAGTAAGTCATGCGGAACGACGAAACGTGAAAAATCTCAGCCTTGTGGTGACTAGATATAAACTTGACATCATCATGAGGAGGTGGGTAATCGAAGGTACCAATCAAGGATGGGCACAAACCAACTCCTACGTTAATGACACCGGGCTGAGGATTATCAATCATGGGAACCGTGGATGCCCCCAAAGTTGGGTCAGGCCTAGAGAAGGACAATTGATCAATGGTCACTATCCGACCCTCGTGTGGAAACAACAATACTCAGAAAACTGTAGCAACCACAGCTTGCATAGCATAAGTCCAACTCCAACCTAACAAGAGATTATAGTCGAGGGGGGCATCAACTACTTCTACTTCAACGCACACGGTCTTCCCTCCTAACTGCACAGGGAAAGAAGGGATGATTCCATGTGGTCGGAAAGAACGACCGTCGAACGCAGTGAGGAGAGTAGGTGACAGAGACAAAGCGGGCTGGCCAATGGCCTTCCAACATGCTAACGACATAACGCATGTCGAGGCACCCTCTTCAACCACCGTGCGAAGATATTGCGGGTAAAAGTTTTCGTGGGATGAGCCACTACTATCTGAAATGCTACGTGGTAAGGCAGACGAGGTTTTAAATCGATTGTATCTAGCACAATGGTACCCGGGTTACATGTCTCAGTAGAGCCTAAAGTAGTTAACAAGGCTTTCCTCTGAGCAGGGCAGCTTTGGAGGACCTCCAAAGCGGACATCGCACAAGGGGTTTGTGATAAATCTTCCACCAGAGAGTAATTCTGGGTGGCCCTTGCATTTGGGTTGTGAGAAGCTTTCTTAAATGCACCCTTTGGAATGCATGTCATTGTTTCACCCAACGTCTTCTCGATCTGTAGAGGAAGAGATGGGATCTCAGCTTTTTTACCCTTCTCAGAGGCGCTTGGTTTACTATAGTCCTGCGCTCTAGTCATTATTAAAGCATCACCCCTAACCATATATACGTTCGCGGATGAGGAATTGTTTGGGGGAGGATAGGTTTCTTGGCTCCCCCCTTCGGCACTTCTAGAGGCTTGAGTTAAATTTTGCCCATGCTGAAAGGGATTAGTCAACACGACCTGCTATTGCTATGTGACAAACTTCTGGGCCTCTGCAAGTCGAGGACATAGATGGTTCGAGTGGTCTTCCGCACACAAGTTGCATGGATACCTCGCCTTTTGTTTTTCCGTGGTGCCCTCGCCAGCATTATCAGTGGGTTTTTTCTTCCCCTTACACTTCTTTCGTTGTTTTTTCTTCCCTTCAGGCTGCTGGGTGGCCTTTGGGTTAGTCATCTACACAGAGTGTACTTCCGACGTTTGGGTAGGTGGAGCAACTAAAGGAGTAGTTTGGCTGGCCATTGAGTGTTGTATATATAACTGTTGCAATTGCTTTGTCAATTGCTCAACAGGCTTGGTTTGTGCTGAGCCAACAATACCATCGGCATGTGGTCCAACTCTCTGTCTAGTTTTATCCAGTATCAATCGTGGTGCATCCGGCAGGATGTTGTACAATAAACTAGACTGAGAATAGATAAGCTCAAACTGTTGAGCTCTCATGATGGCATCTTCTTCAGAGAAAACTCCTGAAGTCGCGACGTCTTTGGATAATTGTGGGACTAAAGACTTAAGGAACCACTCAAGCAGGAATGCTGGTGGGACTGGTACTTTGATTAGACTCTTTCAGCGTCTCCATTCTTGGATATGATCAGAGATATGGTCTGCTGTCATCTGTTCAAAATTGGCAAGAAACTTTGTGCTAGCGTCGTATCTCACAGGTAACTGAAAATGGTTAAGGAAGGCCATCGCCAGTTCGCCAAAAGAAGAGTATCTTGAGCGATCAAGATCGATGTACCATTTCGTGGCACTCTCGATAAGAGTGCGTTGAAACAATCACAATTGGACGGAGTCATCTTTCAATGAGTTAGATGAACACCAAAGATGGAAGCTAGTCATGTGATCACCTAGATCTTCGTTAGGCTTGGCCTCAAACTTTGGAATGTCCGAAGGAAACTTCGTTGGCATAGGAGGCCAACGTGGATCATGACAAATAGGATCATTTAACAACCTTGTCAAATCTGGCAAGTGTAATGTTGCCAGGAATGGTAGTTTGGGTTGCTGTTGATAGCCTGGGAAAAAGGGTCCTAGAGTTTGACTGACACCAGGTTGCCAGGAAAAGTTTGGCTGCTGGCCCGGATTCTGGTAGAAACTATGGCCCTGACCAGTGTAAGGATTTTTCATCTGTGGAGACATCATTGGTTGATTCCCCATAAAGGACATAAGATGTTGGGCATTCATCGTGTTTGACGAACTTTGGGAAGGATTACCCCATGCCGGTCCTGCTGGGAGAGGCATAGAAGTCTGTCCAGGGTTCCATTTACTGTGGAAAGAATTACCCCAGAACGACATTCCAGAGGAGGGAACAGATCCTTGTCTTGAGTTCCAAGGTCCTGCTATATGTGCCCCCGACGTAGGAATAGTACCCTGCGCCAGAGTAGACTATCCAAAAATGGGAGTGCCCCTAGATGGGAAAGCAGTGGATGCGAACGTGTTGTTACCAAACGTCCCGTTCCAAACAAATAGTGATGAACCTACCGACAGAGTTTGCGCAGGTGTTCCTTGACTCTTGGCTCCAAATAAACTCGTGTGTGCAGGCTGCTCGGCGGACTGCTGATGCAGACCACCAAGCGAAGGGGATGAAGGAGAGATATGACCTCCAGCGTAAGGAAAGGCGTTAAAAGGGACAGGAATGCCCCCAAGTTGACCTTGCAGAGGAGCGGTAGAGCTCCCTCCCCCCAGACCCAAAGTCTGTAAAGTGGAGTGAGTGAGTGCAGGACTTGCGCCTGAACTAGGCATACCGTATGAGAATAGAGAGCCTCTCGCACTAGGTGTGAAGGGATTTGTGGCCACCATGATAGATGGGGTCGGTCCACTGTGCGACGTAGTTGTGGCCGAGACCATGGTGGCCCGGGCCAATGATGACAAGTTAGGAGATGCTTCTCCTGTGGTAGCAACGGTGGTGGGAATGGATGAATTCCCAGAGGAAGTAACAAGGTTTGTTTCCATAGCTGTGTGAGGCACTGACAAGCGTTCGTAAAATTGGATTGGTACACTAACTGATGGCCAAGTATCAGTGGTTGGGGTTTCAACCGAACCAAGATTGGCGGTTGATTCCTCCGGGAGTTGTTTGGGCACAATGGTTTGTAACCCGGTTGCTTCGAAAGACCCTTGTTGGTTTAGCTTCCACCTCAATGGTGGCGAGGGTGGCTCCAGTATAACCGACGGCAGGCCCAGAAGCCTTCGTGACCAGCGGAGCTCGGGATCCTCCAATGTGTGAGAAGATCCAAGACACGCTAAGGTATTCTACACGTTCAAACAGTAACACACACTAAAAAAGAAGCCAATAAGAGATAAGACAAGAAATCACTAACTATTTTGAAGAACAGTTACAACAACCAACACTAGAGCAACTTACCAGTGCAAGTGCAACTCGAAAACGGAAGCACCCTCTGGGTATACTCTGCAAAGCGTGGCCCGATGTCTGTCCTAGGTACCGCGGTATACCCCTGCAGTCACCTGTGTATGTTCCTAAAAAAGATTGGCAACTAGTTTTCCAGCACGCGAACAGTCACCAGGCGAGTACAGTCAATAGTCGGGTAGACCACAATGAGCAGGGTATCAAGCCCAAAACCTGTCAGGGGTATCGAGAGAAAATGGTCTGGAAGACAACTGAGGACCTCGAACGGATTCGAGACCCATGAAGCCCCGTGGCAAATGCAAACGACGGAATCCCAAAACAAGCCCTCGATATGTGTTCTCCACTATGCTTGGTTCGGCTTTGGAGGGGTTATCTCCGCTACCTTTCCTCACGTGACCTCGTGTTTATCCCCTGTGTTAGAGGGGGGTCCCAGATAACTTCCATGAAACTGGACTTCTACACTCCCTATCACAGACTCCAATGTTTGGTTTTGAGTGGCCTTGGAGAGTTTCTTCTCCAACCTAATCCAAGGCCCTAGTCCTGAACTAATGTATGAACCCTACAAACAAAAAAGTCTAATAGATTTTAAATTAGCGTTGCTTTTATGGGATTTTTTATGAGGTATGAAGGTGAAACTGATGATGTGTAAAGACTCAAAGCAAAAACGAATGAAAAAAGCTGGAAACAAAAGACTTTTACTAAATGCAAAAATCAACAACTTTTCACAAAGAAAGACTTCTTTTTCTTTTCAATTTTTCTAAGATTTCATGCAGCAAACATAAAGGAATTTCGCTCGACTACAAGCTACTTATGCTCTAAATGCACTGCAAAAACTTATGAACAAAAAGACTTCTCCCTAGCTATTGATGCAGAAACACAATCTTCAAACAACGAAGAAAATGAAAAAGAGATTTTTTTTATTTAAGTGCTAAATGAAGCAACAAAGGGAAAATGCTGACAAGCACAGAACCAAGAAAAAAAAAAAACAAAATTCTGGCTTAAATCATAGATCGCAAAGAATCAGGGCAAAGACACACAATGGTAATCAAGAAAGCACCGACTCTTAAGCTTGTCTAAAAATCATAAAACAAAATTTTTCCTTTTTTTTTTTTATATTTTCTATCAATTATCCACTAAGAAACAACAGGCTAAGGGTAAGAGGCCCTAACCTACTGACTGTTAAACCCTGGGCTCAAACACCTGAGAGGAACACTTCTCACCACAGGAGGGGATGACTACCCCACCCTGATTGAAAAGCAACCTGTCAAGCACGCCTCTGTCACTGAAACAACACGCGAGAAAACACGTGCTGAGCTACAATAGAGCGCGTGTACCCATGGGCTGCACTTGCACAGGCCGCGTGTATGTATAAACCACAAGACAAAAATAACCACAGGCAGCCCAGACCAGGAAGAGGCCTCTGGTATTGAGAACCAGGGTCTCTTGAAGGCTTGGATGCTTCTTCTTAACATAAAATAAAAATAATTGCAAGGAATAACAAAATGCAATAAAGCAAACTAAGACAAGACTATGAACTAGCAAGACTCAGACAGGATCCAGAAAGCCCCCTGAGAATGTATAATTCTAACAAGGAAGAGGAAGACTACCTCTGAAGCTTTCTGAGTCCTACACGCTACTGAAACCTCTACAAAAAGCATTCACACGTGGGCTATAGAAGGTTAGGGTGCAGACACATGCGTGCAAGCCTTCTGCAGGCCGCGTGTACCTCTGTGTGTCTCAAAAATTGCCGTCAAGCAACAGTCAGGGAAAACTGGTATAAAGAACCAGGCTCCCTGCTAGTTCAGGCCTTACTAAAAAAGACATGCAAAGAAACAAAAAATCTAATCTCTTAAACTACCCAAAAAATCAACTAAATCCGGAAACCCTAAAGAGTATATCTCCCCAGTGGAGTCGCCAATTCTGTTGTTGGGAAATAATACCCTACGGACTAGCAAATTAGGGCTAGACTTGCATGCAGATTTTGACCGTAAAGAAATGACCTTTTAACCTACCACCCAAAACTTAAACCCCTCTTTAACGATACATGCATGGAAAGGAACTACTAACCCTTTTACTGATGTTTGGTGTAGATCCTCCATTGCGCTCTTGACCGCTTGCTTGCGCCGCTTCTTCCAAAGTTATCCTACAATCAAAACACACAACCATGCATGCATGCTACTTTTCTACTTGAGGGTTAGAAATTAAGCATAAATTACACAAACCACATATAAATCATGCATTGGGACGGGAAAAGTATTCTTTTATTATTTTCTAAATGAATCAACTTACAATAGAAGTCGAGACCGGCCACCACTCCTTGATCCTGATCTTGGGCTCCTCCTCTTCTTTTGTCCTCCAACTGCTTTGCATTAATTCTCCTTAGGCTTGAGGAAAGGCTAAAGGGTTGGGACAAATGGATTTGGAAAATGGGCAGAGTTTCCTCGCTATAATCTTCCTCCTCCAAATAGTATCCCCGCCCCTTCTTTTATAGGCTAGAAGGAGCTAGGGTTTTGGACGAACTCTCGGCCATGCATGGCCGGGAGTTTCAGTTAACTGACCCATATCTTTTTGTCCCGTCGGCAACTTTCCTATTTTTGTGTTTTGTTAGGTAAACGCAGGCTGTAGAAGGCCTGCCAGCGTTCACACGCGTGCAGTAGTGGGTTAGGGCATGTGTGCCTTTACCTAAGAGGATTTTCAAAGAGGTTGTTCAGCAGATGTTTTGGCAATGAAGGGATATGAGTTGGCCTGATGCCAGGTAAGCATGTGTGGTGTAATTTAGGGTTATAACAATATATCCATAACTGAAATATTGGCCTTTAGCTTCTTCAAATCTTCGACCATGTTTTAATCTAGTTTGGGTGATTCCTAGGTATGGATGCTTATAGCCTTTTTACCGAGAGCGAAATATGTCTTCGAGTGGTTGAGATTTAATTTACCTTGCGAGGCTCGGGCAACATCAATATCTTTGGAGCCAGGTGGGCCCTTACTGCGTGTCTGTATCACTGAAACTTCCATAGGTTGGTCCCGAGACTCAAACAAATCGTCAGAAGACATGATCAGGTCAGGATCCCATATCAGCATGGTTGTATCTTGTGGTGGGTCGACTTCTTCCTGGTCAGCCATATTCATAACTAAACTACTTGGTTGTTCGGTCAGGGAGACTTCGTCTAGAAACCTATTGGCCATCCAATTCATGGCATGTACCCATTGAGGGTAGTCTCTTTCGGAGTGCTTTTCCTGATGATAAGTATAGAAAGAATCAGACACGACATTCCCTAGATCAATATTTAAGTTAGTGGGGGGGAGGTTCAAATGCTTTGAAAGGTGGGTTTCTTTTAAAGAAAGGATTATAGGGACTTTGGCCTTGGTTTCCCTCCCCTGCATTTCTCTTCATGTCTATGATTTCATTTGATAATTTCTTAACCATGCATTATAGATCTTCTATATCACCATTACCTTTGTCGGGAGTCTGTTCAACCGATTTTCCCAGAGGTCTAGTCAAAAGGAGTCCTCTCTTGGGAGGGGACTCGCTTTATTTTTTCACTAAGGAGACCTGGCCCTCCTTACATCCTCTCATCTGGAATTCTATTTTCTTGGCATCCTCAAAAGTTTCTGCCAGGGTTTGCTTAGCGACTCTTTTTACAAACATAGAAATAGAAGCTCGGAGCGCGTTGGCATAAACCTCAATTTTCAACTCTTGAGTTGGTTTTGCCGCGGGTTGGAATTTGTTTAAGATGGTCGTGAATCTCTGATCGAAATATTTGACCCTCTCTTTCGGACTCATGATGGCTGTGAAAAAGTCATCCATCAGGGCTCCTGTAGTAGTTTCCTCTGCAAATTTATCTAAAAAATCTTTCTAGAACTTAGTCCAACTGGTTATCGATCCTACTGGCAAGTTGAAATAGCATGTGGAAGATGAATTTTCAAACATGTAGGGGAAGAGTTTGCAAACTATGTCTTCATGTTGAACGTTCATAAGTCTGATCGTGAGTATGAACTTCTTGATATGATATTCAGGTAATATTGAAGTTTTGGGTTCGTACTTAGGAAGTAGTTTCTCTGGATGTCGGGGAAGATTATGTATTCGTCCGGGGACGGCCATGGCTTCTCCGTCCAACTAGGTCTGATTGTTCTGAAGAGGGATTTCTCTTTCTTCATCATGGTTATTATTACCCTCCATATCTTCAGAATCCGATTTGAACTCTTCTTCTTCCGAAAAGTCGTTTGACTCGGAGACATTGATGGCTGGCATTTCGGGTATCAGATCGAGAGGTTCTTGGATTTTAGTAATTGCGAAATCTATTAATTCTTCTATGGAGTGTACAAAAACTTCATCAAGAGTGCTAACCACTGGTATGCTTTGTTGTTTTCTTTGATGGAGTATGGGAGCTAAAGACAATGCACCGATCTGTCAAGCGTAGGCTCTAGTGATTCTCCTAAATTGGTTCACTTCCTCGTGAGGAAGGGTGTAAGGTATTTCAAGCAAAAAAGGTTCTTCCTTGGGCTGGGGTGAGTTATCTGTTTCAGGGATACTCAACATGTGTGGACTATCTTGTGAAGGACTAGCCATGCATGTGGGCTGTTATGAATATGTAGGCTATTTGAAATGATAGATACAATATATATTCAGCCATTCATTCTTAGGCCCTCCTTCTAGCGCCAATTTTGTTGATGGGTCCTAAATCCCTTGACTCAACAGTAGGAACCAAACCCGCCATTGAGGCCCAATTAGACTCTACAGTGTTTATAATGGAATGGTTCTCCAGATCTTGTGAACCGGCCAATTTATCGATGGGATTTTGTGTTTTCTTGTGAAGGCTCTTCCTTCAGTTAGGATTGTTTTCTTTTGTATTTTCTCTTGGGTGGGGCTGATATGAGAGATGCAATCCAGTATAAACCAAATTGAAAAACAACAGGATTAAGTTTTAACTAATGGGGAAGAGGTTAAGCTTGGGATAACCCGCTACTCAACATGTAGACAATTACTCTATACCACAGGCCTAGTACTAATACATTAACCATGTGAGCATCCAATTACTATCTGAGAAACTATCTATCAGAAAGAAATCACATATGTAATAAGATAATGGAAAGAAAAATAATTCATCTAACATAACCATGCATTACATAATAACACAATGATTTATCTTCATCATTAAAACAAAGAACATCAAAACATTGCACCAGATAACTTGACAACAAAATTAATTGCTCTTACTCATTATTGCATCATTCATGAAACATGATAGGAAGTAGTTCTTCTCCAAGTCCAATCACATGCATCTGATGAAAACAATTTGTCTTTGGTCCAAAAGGAATTCTCAATTCATAGCAGTCTCAAAATAATTCTTAACAACCAAAAAGAAAGAGTTCTTACAACAACCATCGACCCATTTCTAATTGGTCGGTGTCCTTATTTATAACATAAAGTTTTAACTGAAACTAACGACTAATTTTAGTATAAAAAAAACAAAAATCGCCACATGGCATTATATTCTAACAACTTCTTTAACATTCGTCCTGAGATACTTCTTGGAAAGGGTGACTTCTCTCATATTCAGTCCAGCTGACAAACAGTTCTTCACAAGTTTGGGCCCATGGAAATATATGTTGTGACATCGGGGCCACATATATTCCCCTGATGTCCACTGCATGCACTCGGTACTTTAATAAACTGGAGTTCATCTACTGTAGCATCATTCGGTCTCTGATCAGATGTTCTGTGAATTGTCGTACTTGGCCTGGCTTTGCATCGGCTATTTTTGCGAACTCTTCAGTCCATAGCACATCTTGTTCGACATGCATCTTGACCATGTCACTCAGGTCAATGAAATTATCGGGGGTGCCGAACTCGGGGATCCCGACGTCCTTTATCACTCTATTGATTCTTCTTTGGTGTTTCTTTTGGGTTCATCGGCGAGATCACGGAGCAAGCTTTATTCAGTAATCGGGGAATCTTTCCTACAATCGGGGTTGAGATAGTTTAGTGTTCAAGCAATATGAGATAAGCTACTAACAAATATAATGGACCAGTACGTACATGTGGAGCTCGTTAGTCTCGATCCTTTAATACTTACGTGATCCCAGTTTCTCCTTTGTATGACTTGTGATGTCTTTTATCCACGTCGTCGCTCCTCTTTATTTTAAACGAGTCACATCAGCGCACCATGGCGTGACAAATCGAGTACGACGGATATGAGAGTCGGAACCGTCATAGTAGCCACTCAACCTTTGGGGCTGGGAAAAGATGCCAGAATTGAACATGCGCATGTATTCTCCCAGAAGGTTGGATACCGTAGTAAGGAAGTCGTTAAATGCCTCCAGAATCCATATTACCAAGTGTGTCAACTATCATTCATCAATAATGGAAGTTTGGGAGTTTAAAGAGATTGAAATGATCGTACTGCATTATGGATTACATATGAACAACATCTATGACATGTTAAGTCTTTGAGGCATCTCATCACGAAGCGTGAGTGTTATTTTGGCATGTTCTGGTTTGCTCCTTTGTTTGGCTATAAATTCTAGGAATTTTGTGGGGAATTCCATGCATACGTCGAGTTGATACCTCTGTGACACTGATCTTGTGCGTTTATTTAGGAAAAACTCAGTGTAGTGGTCCTTTATCACCTATGGACGTCCAAGCCACCATGTTGTTGCATTATGGGATCCCCTCCTAACAAGGGATGGGGTTTGCGAGGTATTCGGAGTGCCAGGTCTGAGCCCCAACATGCTTGGGATTCATTCTTAATGGCTTCTAGTGTCCTTGAAGCTTTGACAGGAGGTACAGGCTTTCATTCAGAGAGGGTGTCAGTGCCTCTAGCCGAAGTTGGGGTGGAGAGAAGTACACCTGAAGGAGGTATGCTGGAGACCACGCCCCCATAGGAGCGGACACCACAGGGAAGAGGGAGGCCTAGAAAAGATATGGGAAAAAGGGAGGAAGACTGCCCCCCAACTAAGCTGAGTGTACATCCCACTGCTAAGGGGTCTATGATTATTACTAATTGGTTGGGGCCTGTGGGGACTGCCAGTAAAGGAAGTGGGGGATGAAAGGGGAGGATGAAAGCACTAGATCCTCCCATCAAGAGTTCCATCCAGCAGTTAGAGCAGGCCCAAATTGCCATAGCCGAACTGTAACACACCCACTACGGCATAATAATTTTTTCGCCTTTTCTTGAGGGATAGAATCCATGAAGTCCTACGGGGGCTTAGCATAGGCTAGCTCTTCCCTTTTCCACTTCCATGTGATCGTCGGTTATGACCACCGGCCAAACAACTAGGTGCCTTTTCGTATTTCGCGACTTAGCGATATAAGTGAGTCGAGTCTTTCGACTCTGCAAATTCCGAAATGCCGAAATGCTGAAACGACTTCGATCAGAAATTAGCCCCCCGAGCTATGCCTTGGCCCGTATGACCACTTCTCATAAGACCATAGTCTTATTCCCTTCGGAACTTATCAATACGAGAGCCCGACCTCTTGTCAACGGGACTCCCAAATTCCCGATTTTTGATTTCTCGAAATGGCCTTTGTCACATTATCCCTCCTGGATATGCCCTGATCCAGGTGACCACTCCTCATAAGACCTTCATCCTATTTTTTTTGGGATTTATCAATATGAGAGTCGGACCTCTTATCAATGGGACTCCCGAAATCCTGATTTCCAAAATCCCGATGGAGTCTTCCTTTCAGTATTTTCCCTGAAATCCTGGATTGCTGCCATGTGTCCTCCCTCAGATGGATGGTCCTCATCGTTTTGCGATTTCACGACTTGTGACCCCCAGTGACACAAATCCTTTGTCAATTCGAATCCCTGGTATCCGAAATATCGATGGACTCTCGATCTTCGCCACGTGTCCTCCACGGATGGATGGTCCAGATCGTTTCGGGACTTCCACTATGGAGTGTCCCGATCTCTTGTCCTCGAGACCTCCGAAATCCCGAAGTCTGAAATCCCGATACCAACTCCTCTTTCGGGACTTTTGCCTCTGTTCACAAAGGCTTAACCCTCATGCATCTCCTAACAGGTCCAACGGCTATCAGGTTTTCTGACTAAGATCTGATGGTTCAGATCTGTCCCACACTGTGCACTCTCCTTCTGCTCCCTAGACGTGGAAAACCAATAGTCCAGATCTCTTCCTTTCTGCCACAGAGTGCATAAGGGTTTCGGGTACTGGGATTTCGCGACTTGCAAAGACAAGGGTTCTTGCCCTTTAGTTTCCCGAGTGCCGAAACACCGAAATGTCGACTGGAGGCCACGTGTCCCTCCGATGGACGGCTGTGACCTTTACCCACGATCAATCGTTATGATCTTTTTAGGATGATCAACGGTCATGATCAAATCCCGACTTTCTCAAACTTATTCAAACTTAAAACTATTTTGGGGTTTCGGTTATCGGGATTTCGTGACTCGCGATGACCAGGATTCTTGCCCTTTGATTCCCTGAATGTCGAAATGTCGAAACGCTTACCGACCGCCATGTGCCCTTATAAAAGGATGGTCCAAATACTCCCACGGACCTTAGGGATCTACGGTCCCGATTTCTTCACTACTCACGAAGATAAAAGAAAAGGGTTGAGGCACTTAATGCCCTCGTTTCTTCCTCCAATCTAACGGTCATGACTGATCGCAGATCTTCCGATAGGATCTCATCTGCCAATTGATACTTATCCCTACGCTGCCATTTTGGGATTTCACGGATCGGGGTTTCGGGAATTGCAAGTGTGAGAGGACTCGCGCTTAGATACCCCGGGTGCTGAAATGTCGAAATGTCAGAATTTCAAGAGGCCCATTCTTCCTCGTACAGGATTACTAAGACTTGTGCCATACGTAGTCTTTCCATTATAAGCATGCAACCACCATTTCTGGTCAAAACACCACACAGACAGTTTTATACTGAAACCATTTATAATTGCACAAATTATGATCATAAATGCCAAAATATACATTTCAAAATGCAAGATGTAAAACACTTATAAGAAATAACACCAGATGTGATTGCAACTGCTGAGAGGGGTGCTCGTTTCCACCCAACCGTAGGCTCAGCGACTCCCAATGGATTTACCACTAGCCACCCCCGAGTTGAGACCACGATGCTACGAGACTGAGTCTCTATTTTCCAATGACCGAGAATGAAGGTTACTCTCCTTCTTCTTTGCTGTCACTCACTCTATATTTTTCCAGAGTTCTTTTCCTTATCTTCTTCCCCTCGCATCTGCCCCCTTGATTGCACACTCTTCCCGCCTTTTCTCTTTTTGGTGACTTTGCATGTGGCACAATATTCCTCGTGGTGGTTAGGTCTGAGGACTCTGTAGATGGGCGGTTCACCCCCATCCCTCATTACTCATGAAGAGCCATTTACCTACCAACCTGGCGAGTCATTTAATTTGGGGCCAGCGAGCCAGTCTTGGTTCTTCGGGCCAGTGAAGTCCAAATACAGTATTGGTTTTGGTGGAAGTTAACGCCACCATTCCAGGTGCCTTCCACCACCTTTCTTCAGCCATCGTGGTCTCTTTTTCAACACATCCCCTCTCAACAGTCTTGCAATATATATATTCATAATATTATTCACATTCATCGACCTTTTTCACAAGGTCCATTCACATCACACATTCACATTTCTGAGTTTGCCACAATACTTGGCCAGTATAGTTATTTTTACAGACTGAGGGAAATAGGGTGTTACAATTCCCTCCCCCTTAAAGGAACATCGTCCTCAATGTTCTATCTATCAACTTGACATGCATGTACAGATGTAAAAAAAATTGGCTATGCTCGTTTCATGGCATCCTCCATTTCACATGTAGCCTCATCTGGGCCAAGATGTTTCCACTGCACCTTGACCTATGCAATGGTTCAGTTCTGGAGCGGGGTTTCCTTTCTGTCTAGTATGCATTGAGGTTCTGGTAGAAATTCTCCCTCCAGTTCCACTTGGATCATAGACCAATCAATTTTATGATTAACATCATGTACATATTTATTTAATAATGAAACATGAAAAACATTATGTGCTTTTACTGTGGGAGGAAGTGCTAGCCTATAGGCTATAGGTCCCACTCTATCTAGAACCTCAAAGGGTCCACAATACGGAGGTGCCAACTTGGCACACGCTCCCATTTTCAGAGAACTCTTCCTGGGCCTAACTTTGAGATATACATGGTCTCTCATCTTGAACTCTCTTGGAGTTCTCTTTCGGTCGGCATAACTTTTCTGTCCGTTCTGAGCGACCTTCAGGTTTTGTTTTATTTGAGTCACTTGTTGTTCCATTTATTTCAACATGTTGGGTCCAAAAGAAATCCTGTTTACGGGATTACTCCAGCTGACTCGAGTATTACACGGTCTACCATAGAGGACTTTGAAGGGAATCATATTTAAGGATGCTTGGTAGCCATTGTTGTAGGCGAATTCTACCAGAGGCAGGTAGTCCTCACACTTCTTGGGTTGATGCATTACATGCATTCTTAGCATGTCTTCAAGTATTTGGTTCACTCTTTCTGTCTGTCCATCGGTTTGAGGGTGATAGGTGGTGCTAAATAGTAATTTGGTCTCTAAACCAACCATCAGTGATTTCCAAAAGTTAGAAGTAAATTTCGTATCTTTGTCAGACACGATCTCTTTCGGCATACCATGCAGTCTGAATATCTCCTTCATGAATACCTGAGCGATATCGATTTCTTTGCAAGTTGATTTGACATGGATGAAATGAGCAGACTTGCTCAATTTATCCACCACTACCATAATGGCATCGTTTTGTTTGGTCGATGTTGGTAATCCAGTGATGAAATCCATGGAGATGGTTTCCCATTTCCATTCTGGGATTGGTAAAGGTTGCAATAACCCTACTGGGTGTCAGTGTTCTACTTTAACCTGTTGGCACTCTATGCATTTGGCCAAGTACTCGGCTATGTCTTTCTTCATTCCAGGCTAATAGAATTGTTTCCCGGTGGCCGTGATCATCTTCTGGTATCCTGGATGACTAGAATAGGGTTTTTTATGTAGTTCATCCAGTATGAACCTCTTCAAGTTGTCACCATATGGAATATAAAATTTACTTCTGTAAGTGAGTAGACCTCCTTCGGTCATCTAGTAGCCTTCATATTTTACTCTGGCAGGTTCTTGCTATAGGTACATGGTCACGGTCTGGACGAAGGGATCTATTTCTTGTGCATTTTTTATTCTTTCCTTGACATCTGTCTTGCAGGTGCTCAATGCTGCCAGGTGAATTGTTTTCATACTTCTGCTAAGGGCATCAACCACCCTATTTTCCTTTCCTTTAATGTGTTTGATTTCGAAATCAAACTCACTAAGGAAGGCCATCCACCTAGCTTGTCTAGCATTGAGCTTTGGTTGATCAAATAGGTATCGCAATCCACAATGATCTGTCATAAGTACAATTTTTCTTCCCATGAGGTAATGCCTCCACATTTTCAAGGCATGCACTATGGCAGCCAGCTCTAGATCATGGGTTACATAGTTGACTTCATGCTCATTCAATTTTCAAGATTCATAGCAGATCACACT
>JZKD02S1785136.1:242989-264383 GCA_000966675.3 Picea glauca | reverse complement strand
TTCACAATCAACAAATCCACCGAACTATCCTGGATGAGGGAGCCTCTACCTGTGTCATGTCTCTAGCCTGTTGGAAAGGCTTGAAATCACCCGCCCTTAACAAATCCCCTACGATTTTACGCGCTTTCGATGGATGAGGTTTTCATCCTCACGGATTATTACAATCCTTAGCCATTCAGTTGGGCGGAAAAACTGTTACCCTTGATGTTGAGGTGGTCGATGCTCCCCTCGATTACAACCTATTACTTGGAAGGAGTTGGTTCTACGCTATGACTGCAGTCGCCTCATCAGTGTTTCGATGTGTACAATTCACCCATCAAGGAAAAATTGTTACCATCTATCAGCTTGATTTCTGCACACCCGACGCTCGCATCCCTGCTACCAACAACATTCCCTTTTTGGGAGACCATCCAGTTATGTATGAAAGCATTGGTGTTGGCTTACTGAAATATTCTAGCCTTATGGGTACTTTCCCTACACCACTTCCACCTACCGCACATCATATTTCCGTCGTCAATATGATCTCGACTATGCCTTATCAATCCGTGGAATCATCTGATCCTTGGATTGTACCTAGTCCTTTGGAATTCGATGTGCTCAGTGACACTATGCCACTTAGCCCAGCCGAGGCCGCATACGTAGCTATTCAATCTGCCTCTCCCTCTTCCAACAATTCACATTCATTGGCACCCAATGCCTACTCGATGCCCTCATGGTTGGATTCCCTATCATCTGCCGTCGATTACATTTCCCACATTTTTCCTTTTGACAAATCGATTATGGAAATGCTCAGCATCGATGATTTACCTTGGGATGATAACCATCATCGATCCTCTTTTCTTCCATCGTTGGAATAAATTCACCGAGACATACACTCTATCTCCCCTCCTGATGTTACCGATGCTCCGCAATCTCCTATCCTCACACAAGATACTCTCTTTGAGGGGAACATGGGTAACATCTCCACTACGATCGTGATTGACATTTCGATCAAAGAAGGTGTCGTGGAAAACATTAACCTTAGTGCTAATTGCACACCCGACGAAGTGGTTTCCTACACCGCTTTCTTTAAAGAATTCTGCGATGTCTTCGCATGGAGCTACGAGGAAATTCCAGGGATTGACCCTTCCATCGTCGTACACGAAATCAAAACCTACCCTGATGCGAAACCTGTTCAACAAAAACTCCGCCCGATTCATCCCAAGAAAATCGCAGCTATAAAAGCAGAAGTTGAAAAACTTCTCAAATCTGGATTTATCTACCCCGTCCGTTTAACCAAATGGGTCTCCAACCTTGTTCCGGTTGCCAAAAAACAAGGGACCATCCGTGTTGGCATTGAATATCAAGATCTCAACAAATCTTGTCCTAAGAACAACTACCCTACGCCCTCCATCGACCAAATCATCGATAATTGCGCAGGGAGCGTAATCTTCTCTTTCATGGATGGCTTTTCTGGATATAACCAGATTGAAATCTTACCTACTGATCAACATAAGACAACCTTCATCTGCCCTTGGGGTACTTTCACCTACCGAAAGCTACCTTTTGGCCTTAAAAATGCTGGTGCTACTTTCCAGCGGGCCATGTCATACGCTTTCCATGGCATCAAACATATAGCAGAACCATACCTCGATGATTTACCCACCCATTCGCTAAATCGATTCGATCACATTGATCACTTACGGGCGATTTTTCTTCGATGTAGGTTCTACCGTATTCGTCTGAATCCACACAAATGCATTTTTGCTGTCGAATCCGGTCGACTCCTCGGTTTCATTATCTCCAAAGACAGGATCAGGGTGGATCCCTTAAAGATTAAGGCCATCCTAGACTTACCCCCACCTACCAATTTAACCCAACTCCAAAGTTTGCAAGGCAAAGCAAACTTTCTTCGTCGTTTCATCTGCAACTATGCTGAGATCACTAAAGGATTTATGCGGTTACTACAGAAAAAAAATCCCTTTCATCTGGGACGACACTGCCCAACAATCATTCGATGCTCTCAAGCACGCTTTGAACCACACACCTTTGTTACATCCCCCCCGAATATACAAAGGATTATATCCTTTACTTGGCCGCTTCTACTTCCACCATTGCAATGGTGTTAGTTCAAGAAGATCCCAACGACGAAGAACATGTGATTTATTATCTAAGAAAGAGTCTATCTGGACCCGAACTCAGATATTCACATGTCGAGAAACTGGCTCTGGCAGCCGTCATCGCTGTCCAGAGGTTCCTCCATTACATCTTATTATGCACCACCATGGTAATCGCAGACTCCAACCCTATGTACCACGTCTTGACACGTCAAGTAATTGGGGGAAAATATTCAAAATGGATCGTTATTCTTCAAGAATTCGATCTTGAGTTTACAAAGGCCAAAGCCAAAAAATCCCTGGTGTTTGCCGAGCTCCTCTGTGCTCTCCCTCGTGCTGATGAAGCCATCGAAACTAGAGATTCTCTACCCGATGAATCTCTCTTCCTCATCAGCACCTCTAATCCTTGGTACAGAGACATTCTCCTCTACCTTCAAACCCAACGTTTTCAGCCCAACATTTCTCGCGAAGAGCATCGACGCATTCATCACCACTCTCGTCGTTATCTCATCATCGACGACACCTTGTATTGCTGTGGTATTGACACCATCCTTCGGCGATGTTTGAATCAAGAGGAGGCTGAACGTGTTTTGAACGATTGTCACCTTGGAGCCTGTGGCGGTCACCTCTCTGGAATGGCCATAGCCCAAAAAATCCTACGTGTCGGCTACTTTTGGCCCTCAATTTTCAAAGATTTCATCGAGGCCGTCAAAAAATGCCCACCCTACCAACTCTTTAACAAGAAGGCACGCACCCACCCTACTGTGCTGCACCCCATTATCGCCATCGGCCCCTTTTCCAAATGGGGTATCGATTTCATGCAGTGTAATCCTACCTCAGCCTGGGGCCATGGTTACATCATCGTCGCCATCGACTACTTCACCAAATGGGCTGAGGCTATGCCTACCTTCCTGAACGATGGTCGTACTGTAGCTCTGTTCCTTTTCAACCATATCATAACTCATTTTGGTGTACCACTTGCCATTGTCACTGATCATGGTGCACACTTCAAAAACCAGATGATGAGCGAGTTACATGTCAAATTGGGTTTTCGCCATGAAAACTCATCCCCCTACTACCCTCAAGCGAACAGACAAGTTGAGGCTATCAACAAAGTCCTAAAAACCATGATCCAATGCATGGTAGGGACAAACAAAACATCGTGGCATTTACAACTTTTCTCCGCTCTCTAAGCTTATCGCACCTCTATGAAAACTTCAACTAGATTAACCCTTTCTAGTTGGTCTATGGCATTGAATCCGTCCTACCAATCGAGTGTGAGATTCCATCACTCAAATTGAAAGTAGAACTCCTGCCCCATACTTCTACTGAAGAAGAACAATTCTTGTATCTATCCAAATTGGACGAAACACGTCGCGATGCTGCTCTCGCCAATGAGGCACATCAGAAACGAATTAAGAGTCAATATGACAAATCTGTCCACCCTCGGACTTTTGCAGAAGGAGACTTAGTCCTCGTTTACGACCAATCTCATGACAAATTGGGGACAGGAAAGTTAGAACCTCTGTGGCACGGTCCTTACATCGTGAAGCATGTTCTACATAGAGGTGCTTACGAATTAATTGATCATGATGGAATTTCCTTAGGAGAGCCCCGAAATGGGATTTACCTTAAAAATTACTATGCCTAGGTCACCTAGCATCTGTACTTTGTACATTATTGTATTTTAGTTTGGTGTGTCTATTTCTTTCGCGTGCTCGAGTCTTTACCGTCGCCACTCATGACTGTGCTTGTGTTTTCATGCGTAGATGACATCTTCCTTTACTATATTTTTTGGGTTCGCGGATGGCGCTAGCCGACATACCCGGAACATTGCTTCGGCAGCATGGGTTATTTACCAGTTTGACGAGGTGGTGAGTTCAGGAGGGATCTGCTTAGGACCAGCAACCAACAACATGGCAGAATATCATGCTGTCATCAGACTGTTGACCCAAGCCTCCTCCCTAGGTATCTCTCGTATCATTGTGTACTTAGACTCCCGACTCGTGGTTTATCAACTCAACCATATCTACGCTATCCGTAGTCCTATTCTGCTACGTCTACACTTACAAGTTCACCGTCTTGAACGAATGTTCGATTACATTGAATATAGACACATTCCAAGAGAACTTAATAGTGTTTCAGATTCGTTAGCTAATTATATCATGGATCGGTATCTTGCCCACATATAAGATTTAAGGAAAGCAAAACTGTACATTACATGTAAATTAAAACACATCACATACATCATCATGTACAAATCATTGGCATTGTAAAAACTCGAAACTGTATATATATATATATATATGGCATGACTGAAATGTTTGGATTACATCAAAAAGTATGTAGAAGAGAAAAATATTTGGTCTTTCCACCCATACAACGTTGCCTGACAAGGCATACAAAAATAAGATCACTGGGGAGACTCTAATCTCCCCGCACTACATTATGATGCGAGTAACACATCACCACGTGCACTACGTGCCTCGATAGAGAATTGATATTCTTTGGTACTCCCACAGTGTGCCTCTGCAGATGTAAAGGCACTTCTCCCCTCTGTAAAGGAGGAATGCCCATCGTGAGGCCTTGGAGGTTTCTCTCAACCTCCCGGAGACCTATCACTGGTACTGCCGGATCTGCTGCAACCGGGATGCCCCATGACGTCCTAGCACCGGTATATCAGCCGGGCGCATTGCTCCCTTATCTGCACGTTGAAAACATACATCTATTAAAACTCTTCTACATACCCAAAAAATATATATATACATCAAAAACTTTAAAAACAAAAACTAGACAAGGTATGGTTCAGTCTCTTACCTGACACATCCCAATCTTCCCCCACGGGAAAAATCAAATCCATGCTCTCGCGGAAATCTACCTCAGCATAAGGGAAGTCCTCTATTCAGAGATACTGCCGTCTCAGCTAGGCAAAGAAATCACTAGTGAAATGGAACTCTGACTCCGATACTATCCTTGGAGACAGACTAGTCCACCTCTCCATCCTAGGTTCATCCACTGGTTGCACCGCCAGTGCTATCTGAGGCTACATCTGAGGGATGCGCTCTAGAAAAATGATACCAAAAATGAGCCATAACCAAACTGCTTATGTCCAGTCCTGCACCGTGAAAACTGTTCCTTCACATTTTGAAGGAACCCTACACTCCAGTTGAACAGTGTTGGTTCCAAACACTGAACACCATAAGCCACCTGTGATCTTGATGCCAGATGCACGCTAGTACTGCCTGTCACGCTCGTGATAGCAAAAAATATAGACTGGAGGGGCAGTTCTCGAATATCCTTGATAGGGATTCTACCCCCTACCAGCCTTGCTCCTGGGATACAGTGGCATGCCAGATACACGTCCACTTGTTCAGGTAGCGCCCTCTGCCCGAAGAAAGATATGGGAACCCCTCTTTTCGAGAGGCCATTCAAAAAATACACGTCTTCTAACTCAATGGTTAAAAGCTGTGTGCCAATTCATAATCCTTTCTCCGCAACATCCCATAGGCCGATCATATGCTCAAGTAATAAAATTTCTTTCTTCATTTTTTGCAACTGGAAGAATTTGAGCAAGCCACGTTTAAAAAATCAAAACGAGTTTATGGTTGCGTGGGCGTATGGAAAGATTTTTCATGGGTTCTTTTTCCAAAAAACAACTCATCCAATCAGCTATTGAGATGTTGGCAGCTTGGCCACCCCTTTCTAAAACATTTTTTATAAAAGAATCCCCTTTTTCCATCATTTTTAAAAGAGGTCGATTTTGATCTTGGGCAATCTAGGGCTTCATATTTTAAATTAAATGACGCTATTAAAATGAATGTGGAACCATGCATTTGAAATAAGAAGAGATGGACACCTACCTAGTCCAAACAACAAGTGAAACGGTGAACCGTAGCTCCGACAACGAACAAAACAAGATCCACCTCAAAACGAGAATCTCCACTACTCTAAAATCCTCTTGAAAAATGAAATGGTAAATGGAATTTTCATTGTATGGTTATTTATAGATTTTCATTTTTTACAAGGTATAGTCATTTTTGGGTTTCTCTAACAACATAATGGCTTCACTAAACCCTTGGTTTGTAGTTCTGACATCGCAAGTTTCCTGGAAGTCCTGATGGATTATTCATCTTGTCGCACTTATGAGCATAGTCTTAGTTCGTTCTCGAGCTCGATAATATGAAAACGTAACCGGGTAAACTTTTATCTCTTTTTTCAGATCCGTACGGATACACGAATACATGAAAAAGGAACCCCCCTGGAGTCTACTTTAAACTCTTTTCAGACTCTCTAAATATGAAAAGATTGTCGAGTGACCTTGCTTCCTTTCACACTCGTTAAAAGGTCAGAAAGGGCGTCTTTCGAGCGATAGTTTACCCCTTTTTCGGTCTCGTTAGACTACTGTACGAAAAAGCAACTGAGAGAATTCTCTTTTAAGTGTTTTTCCAAACTCTATAATCCCAAAAAACCTTTGATTTTTCTGTCTTTGGACTAATTAAAACACACATCGACAGGCCCATATGGGACCGATTCCTTACTTCTTCCGGTTCGTTAAACAAAGGAAGAGGAACTTACCGAAGGTGAGTTATATCGAGCATGTGTTATCCTCCTTGAGCTCATTAAAATAAAAAAGAGGTACTCATCTATCTGGATGGGGGAAAAAATTGAAAGGAGCAAACCGACCAGTCTCTTGAGAACATCATCCAGCACTTCTTAGAGTCACCCTTGAACACGACACTTTGTCATTTTCACATATCATAATCCGCTGAACCTCTGCACTAAGCTAATCCTTTGAGTTCCTTTCACTCCTTTGGGTCACCCGACGCAAGTCACAGTATCCAATGCATAGTTTTGGTCCATGTCACGTTTTTGCTGTTGTGCCTCAATGTTCAAGGGAAGTATCTGCCTCGAGCGTCAGCCATCCCAAATATCTTGCCTCAAAACCTGTGTCAGTCCATGTCCATTTGATCCACCAATTACATATCCATGTCCATTTCGTGTCATTGATGGGGGATACATCAAGGCCCTCCCTCGACGAGTCTATTCCTGTCGACTTCAACACATTATCCGGGAATTAGACTTATAAACCAGTTAGTACTTTGGGACCTACATGCCTCAATGGAAGGCCTCCTCATGTTTGACAGTAGGTCTACATCATTAACGCCTGATCAAATGATTCCACGAGTGTTTGACTTCAACTCATATATTCACATTCGCTGGAATGTACTAGGGTACCTTGGGACTCATTGACATTAATGGTGATCTCCCTCGCACTTGTTAACGGTTCACACCATTGACCGGTAATCAAGTGGTTTCTGCCATGTTCGACATCAAGACATCTATTCACATGGTTAGAATGGTACCACGTTGGGATTGGTAAGAAGACCCTGGGTTGAGTAATCACTTTGATATATGCTTTGCCTGGGCTGTGAAGGAGTTTCTATTGGACAAAGAACACATACATTGTCACATAGATCCACTTTGTATTGGTCGTGGCTATGTCTTGTCATCTCGTAGATCCACTGTGTATTCTTCGTGGCTACGACCAGTCTGAGTCATCAAAGTATAGATCCACATTGTATCTTCGGTGGCTATACCCTTTTATAAATACAATTATGGATCTGCAATGTATTTTATGGCGGCCATATCTCGCAAGTCTTGATCACCCAAGCATAGGTATGCTTGCCTTGGGTTTTGAAATATGTCATGATATTTGTTGGATGTTTGTGTGTAGCTTCCGTCAGGTTCTTCAAGTCTATACCCTTTCTTGAACGTCTACAAAGCATTTCAGTCATCAGTTCACATTTTCTAACTTCATACTTTTGGGGGCAATCTGTTACACGTCAAAATTACTCAACTGGATAAGTGTTGCATGTTCCTCTCAATGGTCGTAACTGTCGCATCTTCCTTACAACTTTCGCAAGTGTCGCAAGTTGTTCATAAGTGTCGCAAACGCTATTCAAGCATATTGCCTTAACAACAACACTAAGGAGGCACTTAAAACATCTCATACACTTGGTCTGGAGAAGGAGAACTGTTTAACTGAAGTCAAGGAACTCTTGACACCTGAGAAGAGCTCTTAATCAAAGGTTCTGAGGGTGAGCACTCCCCTATATCAGTCTAGGGAGCGTTGGCGCTCCCCTATAAGGATTCAGGGAGCATTATAACGCTCTCATGCCCTTCTGAAGGAGCGCTATCCACCTTTGGAGCGCTGACGCTTCCCTCAAGCTTCCTAGGGAGCGCTACAACACTCTGATGCCCCTTTTGAGGGAGCGTTTCCTAATCTAAGGCAGTAGTTGACCCGTTGAGGAGAATAAGGGGAGGATCTTTCAAGTTTAGAAGGCAGTTTCATTCGAATTCTTGGTTTCATCAGAAGATCCCTGATCTAAGGAGGAGGTTCCTCAACCTGTTCTAAAGATAACTCAAGAGGTTAAGCTCCTCTTAACCTATATAAGCAAGCTCTATAATGGGAAATGGAGAATTACACCAAACTTATGATCTCATAAGTGGTGCTGGAGCTGATTGGGGGAAGAATTGCTAGCATGAAACCTATGATCTCATAGGAAACACACAGTTAGCCAAAGGAGAGTGATCAGTGAAGTTATTGTTATCCAGGTTGTGGATCTTTCGAGCAAGGGTTAGATGAAGGGGACTTGATGAAGCTGTCGCATTCGCATCTACGATTGACTCAACGAGGAGCAAAGGATCGGACCTCAACTCGAAGCGTGCAGGGACAAACGTCGATAAAGAGGTACTTCTATTCTCCTTCCTTATCATGTGTTAGTTTGTATAGATTTGAAAGGAAGTCAGTCCACATTAAGCATTTTCTGTCTTAGAGTTAGGATCAAGCTCTTTGAGGCAATCTACCTGTCCATAGGGAGATTTTCCTACAACAATGACCACTGGCCAAACAACTAGGCGCCTTTTCGCATTTCGCGACTCAGGGATATAAGCGAGTCGAGTCTTTCGACTCTGCAAATCCTGAAATGTCGAAACAACTTAAATTAGCAATTAGCCCCCTGGGCTATGCCTTGGCCCGTATGACCACTTCTCATAAGACCACAGTCTTATTCCCTTCAGGACTTATCAATACGAGAGCCCAACCTCTTATCAACGGAATTCTCGAATTCCCGATTTTTGATTTCCCAAAATGGCCTTTGTCACATTAGCCCTCCTGGCTATGATCTAGGTGACCACTCCTCATAAGACCTCCATCCTATTTCTTTCAGGATTTATCAATACGAGAGCCCGACCTCTTGTCAACAGGACTCCCGAAATCCCAATTTATGAAATCCCGATGGACTCTTCCTTTCGGGATTTTCCCCCAAATCCTAGATTGCTGCCACGTGTCCTCCCTTAAATGGATGGTCCTCATCATTTTGTGATTTCACGACTTGTGACCCCAAGTGACACAAATCCTCTATCAATTCGAATCCTTGGTATCCGAAATACCGATGGACTCTCGATCTCCGCCACATGTCCTCCATGGATGGATGGTCTAGATCGCTTCGGGACTTCCACCATGGAGTGTCCCAATCTCTTGTCCTCGAGACCTCCGAAATCCCAAAGTCTGAAATCCCGATACCAACTCCTCTTTCGGGACTTTCACCTCTGTTCACGAAAGCTTAACCCTCATGCATCTCCTAACAGGTCCAATGACTGTAGGGTTTTCTGACTAAGATTTGACTGTTCAGATCTGTCCCACGCTGTGCACTCTCCTACTGCTCCCTGGACGTGGAAAACCAATGGTCCAGATCTCTTCCTTTCTTCCATAGAGCGCATCGGGGTTTCAGGTACCGAGATTTCGCGACTTGCGAAGACAAGGGTTCTTTCCCTTTGGTTTCCCGGGTGCCAAAATGACGAAATGCCGACCGACGACCACGTGTCCCTCCGATGGATGGCTACGACATTTACCCATGATTAACCGTTATGATATTTTTAGGATGATCAACGGTCACGATCAAATCCCGGCTTTCTCAAACTTATTCACAGTTAAAACTGTTTTGGGGTTTCGATTATTGGGATTTTGCGACTCACAATGACTAGGGTTCTTGCCCTTTGATTCCCCGAATGCCGAAATGCCGAAACACTTACCGACCGCCACATGCCCTTATAAAAGGACATCCCAGATACTCCCACAGACCTTGGGGATCTACGGTCCTGATTTCTTCGCTACTCACAAAGATAAAAGAAAAGGGTTGAGGCACTTAATGCCCTCATTTATTCCTCCAATCTAATGGTCATGACTAACTGCAGATCTTCTAACAGGATCTCGTCCGTCAATCGATACTTATCCCTACGCTGTCATTTCGAGATTTCATGGATCAGGGTTTTAGGAATTACGAGTGTGAGAGGACTCGCGCTTAGATACCCCAGGCGCCAAAATGCCGAAAGGTCGGGATTTTAAGAGGCCCATTCTTCCTCATACACGACTACTAAGACTTGCTCCTTCAAATCCTTTTTCAGGTTCTTGGTTAGCTTTCCAAGAAGGGTGTCTCTATGAGGAGATCTATCTAGGGTATTACCTGAGACGAATAAGGGTATAGATTTCCCGAGAACAGACTTGAAGTCTGAATTAGATCGGTATACATATATATAAATCTATCTATAAACATAATTCATACGTAGTCTTTCCATTATAATCATGCAACCACCATTTCCAGTCAAAACACCACATAGACAGTTTTATACTGAAACCATTTATAATTGCACATACTATGATCATAAATGCCAGAATATACATTTCAAAATGCAAGATGTAAAACATTTATCAGAAATAACACCAGATGTGATTGCAACTGTTGAGAGGGGTGCTCGTTTCCACCCAATCGTAGGCTCAGCGAATCCCAACAGATTTACCACTAGCCACCCCCAAGCTGAGACCACGATGCTGCGAGACTGAGTCTCTGTTTTCCAGTGACTGAGAACGAAGGTTACTCTCCTTCTTCTCTGCTATCACTCACTCTGCATTTTCCAGAGTTCTTTTCATTCTCTTCTTCCCCTTGCATCTACCCCCTTGATCGCACACTCTTCTTGCCTTTTCTCTTTTCGGAAAGGTTGCGTGTGGCATGATCTTCCTCGCGGTGGTCAAGTATGAGGACTCTATGAATGGGCGGTTCACCCCCATCCCTCATTACTCATGAGAAGCCATTTACCTACCAACCTGGCGAGTCATTTAATTTGGGGCCAGCGAGCCGCTCTTGGTTCTCCAGGCCAGTGAAGTCCAAATATGGTATTGGTTTCGGTGGAAGTTAACGCCACCATTCCAGGTGCCTTCCACCACCTTTCTTTATCTATCGTGGTCTCTTTTTCAGCACATCCCCTCTCAAAAATCCTGCAATATATATATATATATTCATAATATTATTCACATTCATCGACCTTTTTCACAAGGTCCATTCACATCACACATTCACATTTCTGATTTTTCCACAATACTTGGCCAGTATAGTTATTTTTACAGACTGGGGGAAACAGCCACAAGGTGTTACAAGAACTCTACCAAGAAAATAAAGAGTTGTGGCACCAGTTGGAGGTGAAGAACTAGGAGGTATCGGCGTCGCAGGGTCGTGGAGGAAGCACGGTTTGGCTCTAGAGACAACTTCGAGAAGCTCAAGACAAAATTGTGCAGTTGTGAGAGGCACAGAGGATGGCAGTGAAAGAGGAAATGAAAACGTTACAAGGCGTGAGAGAGGGTGTGCGTGTAGGGGATGCATAATGGGAGAGTCTTTTCTTTGCATTCCCTGAAGTGACGCTTAACATTTCTTCTCTTTTGTCATAAGGGTTTTGTATTCTTACTGTGACCGAGTCAGTTGGTAAAGAAGTCAACAATATCTTTTTGTATGTGGCCCAAATTTAGCGGGATTTTTTTTTTAATTATATGGAAGTTCAAAGCGTCTTGAATGTATCCCATTCCCTTTTGGATGTAAATTAACTTTGTTCTTTATCTGAGTTTTTCCGCGTAAATTATGGGATTTTATAATTGTTATTATTGCATTGTAAATTTGTTTATATGTTCTCTCTTAAAACTTCCGATATCGATTGACGTTGACGTGTCTTATTAACCCGGGGTTACTTAAAGTATTTTAACATAAAATTTAACATTCAGATGGTGGGTAAGGATTGCACTTAGAGGCTCTACTGACGTCGAAAGAACTAAAGGAAAAAATATATTGCGACTACCTATACTTGGGTGGCGTCAGGGATCGGTAATTTAAAATGTAAAATTTAATGTGTATTTTATTTTGTAACCCCCCTATGTTGAAATCGCATCGGGTGTCGGCAGTTGGTGATACCACTCTTTTCTTTTTGTGACACTTACCTTTTCGTTTTCTTGCCAAAGTCGAACGGGTCGGTCTTTAGCGATACCCCTGCCGAAGTTCAATCATAAAAATAAATACTTTCATCTGTTGACGTCGATGAAGATCAGTGTTCGGCTATTTTAAACTTCTCAAATGATTTTCATCACCTTTAACGTTTACAGATGCTGAATTCCTAAGCGCGTTGGGGAAAGATTTAGTGTGCCGATTCCTTAAGTAGCTTGTTAAGGACCGTTTAATGTTTAAGATGATTCTTTGTTGTATGTTCAGGAAAAATTTAGAAAATTCAAACATGAAACATAAAAAATAAGCATAGGTATTAGTTTCATATTGAAGTTAAAACAAACAGTGCAAAGGATCAAGTGGTACTCAAATAGTAAAAAAAATGAACATACACTTGTAGGGTGTGTTGAGTGCTCAACAGGTGGTAGGGTGGTGCCAGGGAGGATGCAATACTCTAAATTCTAGTTGGTGCTAGAAGATATGATGGGAGTCGGTGCTTCCATCTAGTGGGTGCTAGAGAAACCTGGGAGTTGGTGCTTCCATCTAGTTGGTGCTAGAGAAATCTGAGAGTTGGTTCTCTCTGCAAGTTGGAGCTTGCTATCAGGGGTTGTAGCCTCATATTTGAGTTGGAGCTCAAATACTGTGATGTACATGTAAGTTGGAGCTTGATTGACATCCTAAGAAGAAGAGGTTTTCACCCTTTATGGGTTTCCTCAGGAAAATCAGTGTCTCTGTGTATTCCGTGTGATTTATCATTGTATATCTATACATGTTAAGTTATCAACAACACATTAAATAAAAATATAGAAAGAATCAGAAAAACAGGAAAAGTTTCAAGCTTATATACATAACTGATTCACCCCCCCCTATCAGTTATATTTCCAACGATTGGTATCAGAGCCGATTTCTTTGATCAAAGGTAGATCCATAAGTTTGAACATGAATAGTGATGATGGAAGTTCAACAAATAGACCCCCTCTATTTGATGGAACAAACTTTTCCTTCTGGAAAATAAGAATGAGAACACATTTAATGTCTTTGGGTGCTGATGTTTGGGATGTTGTTGAAACGGGATATGTGAAGCCTGTAGTCTTGGCCTCAAAAGATGATAAGCTGGAGTTTAGATTTAATGAAAAAGCAATGAATGTCATCCTCAGTGGACTTGCTGAAGCCGAGTTTGTCAAAGTCATGCACTGTGATTCAACAAACGTTATGTGGGACAAGATGATAAGTAGTTATGAAGGTAATGAAAAGGTGAAAGACGCAAAACTTCAGACTCACATACTGAAATTTGAGAAGTTAAAGATGGATGAAGATGAAATTATCAGTAATTACTTCTTACGTATAAAATAACTTGTCAACACTATGAAAGGCCTAGGTGAAACAATAGATGAATCTTTTCTAGTCAAGAAAATATTAAGATCTCTTCCTGATATATTTAACTCAAAGGTCTCTGCTATAGAGGAAATAATTGATCTCAAAACGTTGACACTAGATCAAATTCTTGGAACCTTAATTGCTTATGAAATGAGAATCACCAAAGGTAAATCCACTACAAGAGAGGCATCTTTTAAAGTAGAGAAAAACACAGAATCCAATATATATGAGATTGAAGCAAATTTTGTGAGAAGACTGAAGAAAGGAGCGGGCAAATACAAAGGTAAACTACCCTTCAAATCTTTCAACTGTGGTAAGATAGGTCATTTTACATCTAAGTGTCCTCACAAAATAAAGGATTAGACATATGACAATGAAGAGAAGCACAAACACAAGAAGGTCTATAAAGAGAATAATTTTAAGAAGAAAATATTTTGTGTAAACAATGATGATGATCCCTCAGATGATGAAAGCAATGACTCTTCTATTGAAGATAAAATAAATGATATCATGCTAATATCTTTAGAAGATCTAAAAACTGAAGATACAGAAAGTGAGTTCGCTGATTGTGAAGCAGTAGTAGATCTTGAAGGAGAACTTATTAGTGCCATGGAAGAGATCGATAGACTCAGAGAAAAGAAAAGAAAACAAAAACAATTACTGCTCAGGTATGAGAAAACATGCAATGAACCATCTGAATAAATTACTCTGTTGAAGGTTAAGTTAGAAGAATGTAAGAACATTGAAGACATCCTCAAACAATAATTAAAGGAAGCCGAAACAAAAGGTAAAAAATTGGAAGCTGAAGTAGTGACTATCATAAAAGATCTAGAGACATTTCAGGCCTTATATCATCAGAAGCTGACAAGTATTAAATCCTCAGAAGGATTAGCCTCCATTCTGAATTAGAAAAGAAATTCAAAGTTGAAAATTGGTTTGGGTTATGAAGAGGGATCAAGTAGTGGTCAGCTAAGAAACAAAGAATCCACCAAGTTTGTCAAATCTATAACCATTGACAACAAAAAACCTGCAGAAACAAAGGAATAGAATCAACCACCAAGGAGGAGTGAAGGAAAAGCTACCAGAACTAAATCTGTAGAATAAAGAAATAATACACCCTCTACTCAAGGAAATCATCAGCATGGAAGAAATCAACCTACTCAAAGAAGACAACCATTTTCCAGGTACAAAGATTTTTTCTATGGATATTGTTTTTACTTCTCTAACTTTGGCCACAAAGCTATAAATTTTTCTTTAAGATTTAGACATGAGCAATTAAGACAACCAAGGAATAAATATCTTCCACAACAAAGAATGAGACAACCAAGTAACAAACAACCATAGACTGAAAATCATGTGATGGCTGGGAAAAGGACGCAGATTACACAGAACAATCATTATGATCCCTTATTCAATGAACCAAAATGTTACATCTGCCATAATTATGGACATAAAACTGCAGACTATCGCTTAAAAAACTATAAGCCAGATTCAAATCACAGACCTGGAAACGTCAAGGTTTGGAAGAAGAATGAAGATAACAAGTGTGGATTAGTGTTATCAGCTCAAAGACAAAAAGACACCTGGTATATTGACAATGGATGCTCCAGTCATATAAAAGGTGACAAAAGTAAGTTCTTATTACTCAGAGAAAATAAATCAGGGAGTGTGACCTTTGGAAATGATGCTCCAAGAAAGATCAGAGGTAAAGGTCTAGTAAGCTTAAGTAATGGAAGAAGCAAATCTCAAAATGTATTATTTGTTGATGGTTTAAAGCATAATCTTCTTAGTGTCAGTCAGATATGTGACAGAGGATGTGAAGTCACTTTCACTGCCAAGAATTGTAAAATAAATACAGTAAACATAGGAGAGCTGATTGCAAAAAGGGTTATAAATGAAAACAATGTATATGTTCTGAAGGAAGATAAGGATAAATGCCATTTAAGCAAACTTGATGAAAGTTGGTTATGGCACAAAAGGCTTGGACACCTGAATTTTGATCATATTGTCAAACTGAATAATGAAGGTGCTGTGAAAGACCTTCCAAGAATATCTAAGCCTAATAAATCTGTATGTGAATCTTGTCAAATGGGGAAGATGACTCGTGCTCAATTCAAATTGAAGAGTTTCACATCTTCAGAGAAACCACTTCAAATTGTTCATATGGATTTGTGTGGACCATCATGAAAGGAAGGAACTGGAGGAGAACGCTACTTTATGCTAGTCATTGATGACTTCTCCAGACTTACGTGGGTTTCCTTTCTGAGAGAAAAGTCAGATGCATTTGAGAAGTTCAAAAAGTTTAAGGCGTTAGATGACAATCAAACAGGAAGGAATTTAAAGTCAATTCGCTCAGACATGGGAGGAGAATTTTTGTCAAGAGATTTCAAATAATTCTATGAAAGACATGGAATTAAAAGAGAATATACTATTCCAGGTACTCCTCAAGAAAATGGAGTTGTAGAACGCCAAAATAGATCAGTCCAGAAGATGGAAAGGGATATGATGAGTGAAAGGGACATTTCACAAACCTTCTGGGTGGAGGGTGTTCACACGACTGTTCATATTCTAAGAAAAGCACATCTAAGTCCGAACAGTGATAAAACTCCATATGAGTTGTGGTTTGGTTGACCTGCATCAATCAAACACTTCAAAGTATTTGAAAGTAAGTGCTACCTCAAGAATAATGATGATCATCTGGGAAAATTTGATAGTAGAGATGATGAAGGTATCTTCTTAGGATATGCAACGAATAGTAAAGAATACAGATGCTTTAACAAAAGAATGCATAAATTAGTAGACTGTATTGATGTTCAAGTTGATGAAGAAGCTCTTGTAAAAGATCAATAGAGAATAAGCACTAAGTTGGATGAAAAATATGACGAGAATAATGAAGATAAAGAACAACAAATCTCAGAGTCACAAGAAGATGATGAATCAGGTGGAAAAGAGACACCCATACAAGAAGAGTCAGGACAACAATCCACATCAAATCCTTCCTCCAGAATTACTCAAAAGAACCATCCTGAAAGTCAGATAATTGGTGAGAAATACAAAGGTGTAAAAAGCAGGAGAAGGATAGTCAAAGACACCGGGAAATCACATATAGCCTTCATATCCATGGTGGAACCTAAGAACTTTAATGAAGCCAATAAATATGTAAATTGGTTAGAATCAATGAATGAGGCACTGGACCAGATTGAAAAGAATGACACTTGGGAACTTGTTCCTAGGCCAACAAATAAAAACGTGATAGGATCCAAATGGGTCTACAAAAACAAGATGAATGAGAAAATAAATATTATAAGAAATAAGGCCATATTGGTTTGCAAAGGATATGCTCAAATAGAAGGACTAGATTTTGATGAAACATTTGTGCTTGTAGCAAGATTAGAAGCTATTAGAATGTTTCTTGCCTATGCATTTCATAAACAGTTTAAAGTCTATCAAATGGATGTCAAGTCATCTTTTCTAAATGGATATATAAAAGAAGAATTCTATATGGAACAACCAGAGGGTTTCCAATTGTCAGATAAACCTGACTTTGTCCGCAAGCTGAAGAAATCCCTATATGGGTTGAAACAAGCTCCTTGTGCCTGGTATTACAGACTGGATAAGTATCTTCAAGACAAAGGGTTCAAGAGAGGAACAATTGACAACAATCTATATATCAAAATAGAGGGTAAATATTTACTCATTGTGTTGGTCTATGTAGATGACATCATCTTCAGAAGCAATACTGCTTCATTGGTACAATGGTTGGCTTCTGCCATGTAGTTTGAATTTGAAATGTCTATGATAGGGGAAATGCCATTTTTTCTTGTTCTGCAAATTACTCAGAGGCCTGAAGGAATATTTATTTCTCAGGAGAAATGTCTAAGGGAAATGTTGAAAAGGTTTCAAATGGAAGATTCTACACCTATGAGCACACCTATGGTCACTGGATGCAAGTTAAGCAAGGATGATGACTCACCTGATGATGATCAGAGTTCATATAGGTCTATGATAGGTAGCCTATTGTACATCACAACATCCCGTCCAGACATAATGCATGATGTTGGAATGGTAGGAAGGTATCAGGCTGCACCTAAACAGAGTCATCTGTTAGATGTCAAAAGAATATTCAGATACTTGAAAGGAACAATGAAATATGGCCTATGGTATCCTAGGAATCAAAATTTTCAACTATCAATCTATTCAGATGTTGATTGGGCTAACTTCGTGGATGAAAGGAAAAGAACAAGTGGAGGTGCATTCTTCTTAAGATATTCTCTTGTAGCATGGTTGAGCAAGAATCAAGGTTCCATTTCCTTATCAACTACTGAAGCTGAATACATTGCAGTTTCCACTTTTTGTACCCAAGTATTATGGATGATTCAGACACTTGGAGACTTGGAGGTAAAATACTAGTGCGATTAGTGTGTCAAAGAATCCTGTATTTCACTCCAAGACCAAGAATATACCCATAAAGTATCACTTCTTGAGGGAACATGTAACCAACACTATTGTTTCTTTGAATTATATTCCATCCAAAGATCAGATTGCTGATATCTTCACTAAACCGCTTGCAAAATCTCAGTTTGAGTATTTATGCCAGAAGTTGGGAATGACCCTGTTATCAAGTTAAAATAATCTATCTGATCAGGGGGAGCACATATTCACTCTCTTTTTTATTTGAAAATGATGTCAAAGGGGGAGAAAAAGGTGTTGTATGTATGCTACAGTTGGAGGTCTAAGCAAAATAGTGCATCCTTTCAGGGTTTCCATCAATGCCAAAGGGGGAGATTGTTGGCATGTTTATAGAAAGAATGTGCTTATCATTGATGGAAATAATAGTAGTGAACTGAACCTCGAGAGCACAGAAGATGAGAAATCTCAAAAGAGATAGCGGTTTCCATAAGTGCAGATGAGGTCCAAGAGACGGACTCGCAGGAGGAGCAAAGGTCAAGACCCATGAACACCAAGAAAACCTTCTAAGTCAGAGAGATCAAAAGCTTAGGAGGAAGAGAGAAAGTGGTCATTGGATCACCAATCCAGAAGACCAACAACCATCAGATTCAATTAATGGAAGGATAGGATAAGTAGGGAAAAAATGATTGAGAATTCAATCATCCAAATTTCCATCAGCCATCAGATTCATTTGAGTGGAAGAACATGATAAGCAAGAGACGTTGATCTAAGATCTTGATCAATGGACAAAATTAGTTTCAGGTCTAAATATGTGAGGAGGTTACACTCCAGAGAAATCACTTTGAGAGTTTTAGTTTGAGATCTAAAAACCCCTGAAGTCCGGCGAGCTGGAATAAACGTCAGCCAATAGATCATTTTAAAGTGGAAGGACATGATAATCTAGAAAAGTAGCATCGTAGAAAGATCGAGCCATCAATATAAGAACATGATCGACGAACAAAATTTATTTCGGGTCTAAAAGTTATGAGGAGGTTACTGTTTGGGGATTCTCACTTTGGAAGAATTGGCGACTTGAAAAGTTGAAATACCCAAAGTCCTGAAGGCTGAAGTCCCAAAGTGAATGAGGATCCACATCAGGAAGACTACATCAAAAAGGACATATGGTGCAATCAGACAATGACAAGTGTCAAGTTGATTCGACATATCAGGTATGTGAAAATCACAAATCCAGGTGACACGTGGCAACTACTAGGATCATGACACATCATCAAGTGACGTAACTCCCAAAGTTTTACTTTGGGAGCTTTACCACCAATACTTGCCCAAAGTTCTAAAGTCACGAAGTGGTTTGGGGTCGTCCATCATCGAGGAGGATAGGTGGTGTGAGATCCACAACTTCAGAAGTTTGTAGATGGGGAGAACGTGAAAATTGCCGAAGAAAAATCTCGACCGTTAATCGTCAAAGGGAGTATGTGTCACTTGATCTAAGATTTCAGAGAAATCTCACTTTAAGGATTTTCAGTTGAGACTTGAGAATTCTGAAGTCCAGAGACGTGAAAGGATTGTGACTGTTGATCTGAAAGGGACACGCGTCAGTGGATTGTCAGCTCCGGGAAAAAGCAAAGGAAGGTTGAAAGGTTGGAAAGTTGGGATTTTCGAACCCCGAATACCCTAAGGGATCATGACCGTTGATCTGAAAGGGACATGTGTTAGTGGATTGTCAGCTCTGGGAAAAATAAAACGAAGGTTGAAAGGTTGGAAAGTTGATATTTCTGAACCCCAAATACCCAAAGGGATTGCGACTGTTGATTCGAGAAGACCACAGGTCATTAGATCGTGGACTCCAATTAAAATGATCTAGAAGAAAGCAGAGTTTGAGAATCGAGACTCCCGAAGCCCGAAAGGTGAAATTGATCTCATCCGTTGGTTTTGAGGGCCACGTGTCACTTAGTCGATGAGACTAAGGATCACGCATGGACGGAGGAAAGAAGTCAGGAAAAGACAATAGATCAGAGCCGTTGATCAAGGGAATTTGTCAGAGATCGCAAGATCGACGATCACACCTGATTGCGGGATCAAAAGTTGCTCTTAAGTTAATTTTCTGAGGGTGGGCAACAATTGAAACCATGGTATCGGAGAAGGGGTATGTGGCAGATGGAGGTAGATTGTGGGGAGAAAAGTGGTTAATCCCAAACCACTATTGGATGCACCCGCAATCATTCACTTACGCAAGGATGTAGCCCGAGGTCACTTGCAACAGAGGGCTAATGAGAAGAGAGTTCACGCCCGCAATCATGTGGTCATGTGAAGATATCAGAAAATAGGGAGCTAGTGCTCGCTAGACCAAGAACGCGAAGAACCTTTTGAATAGGTGTATGGTCACCGCCAAAGGTCACATGAAGGTAGGGACTTAGAAGCCAAAGAAGACAAAAATATGACTGGTTGTAACTGCCAGAGAAGACGAAGAATTTCAACTAACAGAGAAGCAAAAGATTATCAGGATAACTTCCAGAGAAACCAAAGAACCTTGAATAACGGCCAGAGAAGATGAAGAGTTCACATGATGAGCAGGCAGATGACTTGACATGTGAAAGACATGTAGAATAGAGAAGAGACGAAGTATCTCTTGGAGAGTGATGCATGTGGGTAGGACAAGATGCAGTGCATAATCTGAAGGGGATATATGTGGCACAGTAAAGAGTATGCAGAGGCAACACATAACATAAAAGGAAAAAGAGAAGTTGAACGACAGATGATGTTCTGTGCAGGAGGAAAAAGAGAAGAGAATAGAAGTTGAATGATGAAGAAGAAGAACAAAGTGTAGAAGTTGAAGAAGGAAGAGGAGACTTGGAGTCATAACAGACCATATCGGAGACAAAGAAAGTAAGTAAGGTTTTATAAGATTCATTCAGGGTGGTAGGGTGGTGCTAGGGAGGATTGAAATCCTCTAAATTCTAGTTGGTGCTAGAAGATATTCTGGGAGACTGTGCTTCCATCTAGTGGGTGCTAGAGAAACCCTGGAGTTGGTGCTAGAGAAATATGAGAGTTGGTGCTCTCTGCAATTTGTAGCTTGATATCAGAGGTTGTAGCCTCATATTTGAGTTGGAGCTCAAAGACTGTGATGTACACGTAAGTTGGACCTTGATTCACATCCTAAGAAGAAGAGGTTTTCACCCTTTATGGGTTTCC
>JZKD02S1785136.1:228935-242939 GCA_000966675.3 Picea glauca | reverse complement strand
TATATTTCCAACAAGATCTTCTCTTTCTTCTAGGGATGAAATATTAGGATCAAATCTCATTGAAGGAGACCTTAGTACTTTTGGAATAATGTTGGTACTTTCATATTTTCTCCTAACCCTTTAATAGTGTTCACTATTTCATCAACTCACAGAAAGTAAGCTATAATATCTTCATCTTCCTTCATTTTCAACTATTCAAATTTATCTCTATAAGTTTGAAGCTTGACCCCTTTGACTTTGGCATATCCTTCGTAGACATTTTGAAGTTTGTTCCAAATATCCTTTGTAGAGTCACAATGCATAACCTTGACATATACTGAGCTAGCCAGGCCACTCAGAATAGCATTCATACCCCTTGAAATGTTTTCACTGAGTTTATTTCCATCTTTATCTGTTGGGGGAGTGGAAGGAGATGTGTATCTGTCTACTACTGCTTTCCATACATCAAATCCATGTGCTTGCAAAAACATTTTCATACTTCTATTCTAGAAGGAATAGTTCTGACCATCAAACACCGACGTTCCATTTTTAGTGCACTCCATGATCTACCTTCCAGTTGTTAAACTATTAATGAAGGAACCTGTTCTGATACCAATTTTTGGAATATTCACCCATACTGAGAGAGGGGGAGTGAATAAATATTGATCACTTTTTACCACTTTTAATTAAAATATGTAATCATCAAGTTTTTCAATTAGTTATCACTTATGATTGCATTCAATGTATCATAAACATATAACCATAAACAATGCATCACATCATAATAACATATACACAGTACACTAGACTTTTACATGGAAACCCAAATGGGAGAAAACCACATAATGCTTTCTTATATATCAAAAGATTACATTCATAGGAAGCACCAACTTCCAAATTTTCCAACAGCAACTGAAAGGAGGCCCCACTCCCCTATTTACATGCTCCAACCTGAAGGAATCTACAACTCCCCAAATTCTCCAGCTCCAACTAGAAGGAGGCTCCAACCCCGTGATTTACAGGATCTAACCTGAAGGAAGCTCCAACTAGAAGGAGACTACGATCCCTTGATTTACTGGCTCCAACCTGAATGAAGCTCCAACTCCACGTATTCTCTAGCTCCAACCAGAAAGAGGATACAACCCCCTTTCCTTGCCCCTTCCTTCCACCCTAAAATATAAGTGTAAACTCAACCTGTCACCGACACTGTCACTGATAATCAACCTGCCATTGATAATCAACATGTCATCCAACTGTCACTGATAATCAACCTGTCATTGATAATCAACCTGCCATCCAACCTGTCACTGTCCCTGTTATTGTCTCTTTCTTTGTCATTGTCACTTTCACTGCATCTGTCACTGATACTGATCTATCATCATCAACTAAAAACATATCTACTCTCATAGATCATACACCAAGATCACGGATCATGGGATAATATATGTGTGCCATAACATCCATCAACCTTTTACTAAAACATGTACCATCCATCAATCACATACTAAGATATGTACCATAACATCCATCAACCATGTGCCAAGAAAGGCCTCAATAATGTGACATAACATCTATCAACCATGTAATAAAACATGTCCCATCACATATGTCAACCATGTACCAAGATATCCTTTAAATATGTAAACATATAGCAAAGTACATCTCAAACCATGTGCCCACTATCCAAGATGCTCCTCAAACTATGTGCCAAAATCATGCCTTAATCATGTGCCAAACCATCCAATATATGTACCTAAAATATATGCATCCATATGCCAAAAGGGCCTCCAAGACATGCCTCAAGAATGTACCAAAAAAACCAATGTATATACCTTAAACACGTGCCATAACATCACTAAGATGTGCCTCAAGCATATGTCAACATCACCATGACATATGCCAAACCAGATACCAAGATGTCCAAGATATACCTCAAACCATATGCCAAAATATCACCAAGCTATGCCTCTAGCCATGTGCCAAAGACCTTCATGATATGCCTTAAGCATATACCATAACCACCAAGATATGAACTTTAAAACATAAAAAGAATACCTTACATTCTACAAACTTGGTATATTAGATCTCAGATCATAGACCCTTCCTCGACTTCAACATCAACAAAAAATGACACCTTCCTTCAATTTTCCTTTAGCCTCGCTAGAAAAAGGCCATTCATCTCATGGGGTCTCACATGATAAGCCTCAGGCAACCCACAGGGGTCCTTGTGGGACACTCTATGCTTGAACCACAAGGGTCATCTTATTTAGGGTTTATTAGAAAACCCTTCTCCCATCTACAACTCTGAGATCTTTTCCCTTTCTTCGCTACTTCAAACTCACTACCTCATATTCACCAATAGATCACTTTCTCACTTGATATATATTCAATAAACTTGCTTATGTGCCAATGAGAGGCTTCTTGAAATGTATTTATACTTTTCCAAGTGACTTATTTCCTTAACTTTAGGGCTTACTTGTACTATCTTGTTATAATCGTTTTACCCTTTAATTAATGATTTGTAACTTCTTGTTGCAATCGTTTAGGGTATTCTTAACCATTCTTCGGGTCTTTCAACTTCATGAGGGCATAACTCCTCAAACCCGAGGAACCACATGGTGTACTACCTACCATTGGAAATGACATGACGAGGACTATCCATATATGAGGGTTTTGTGTGCATGTGCCATGTACTTCATCCTCTTTTTCCTCAAACAACTTTGGGCTTCATGACCACAGCTTTGGGGCTTCTCAACCATTTAACCACTTAGCCAACTTTCTAGGGATTCTTGTAAACTTCTTCAAATCATCTTCTCATGAGGGCCATGCTTAAATCTATGCCATAAGGGGACCACTTTTGAGGATTCTCCAAATACACCCATCACTTCTAGAGGCTTCTTCTAGGGTTGAAATCAATGACAACCAACTATCCAACATAGAATTAATTGCACAATGAAGGAAATATAGAGTCATACACATCATAACCAAAATTCTAGGGCTCAACCAATCTCTTATATTATCAGTATCTCATAATTCATGATCTCGTGGGTACATCCTTCTTATCTTAGCTTGTACAACACACTTCATTTTCCAATACTCTCTATAGACTCTATTGCTACTGCACGGGAACACTTATTCCCACAAAACCCATTATAATAACTTATCCCACTAGACACAATAACAACAATGGTGATAGCTTGGTAACAAAGGGAAACATCAATAGCACTAGAAACAACAGTCTAATAATGAAAAATATGACTAACATCCAACCAATCCTTTCCCATTACATATTCCCATATTTCTAGTTTTCCCTTGAGCACTTCTTGACTTCTTGATTCTACTGTTATCTTTTCTTGATTCCCACTTTCTCCTTGCATGCACTGGAAGCTTCTTTCTCTTTCCACTTTCTCATATCCCCACTTGGAGGCCAAATATCCCCCTAAGAGGTCATCTATGGTCATTTGAGGTGTCATTCATGACACTTGATCCTTAGAAGCCTCCTAAGACCTCGAAAAGTTGATTGTAGTGGTTTGTGGCATCATTTTTGGCCTAATTAGATGAATAAAAGATTTATACTTCAGTTAAGTACTGGGTTCCCTCCCTCAACCATATCAAGACCTTGAGACCCATACCTAATGATTGAAACCTTGTGAGGGAAGTAACATCCTTTCTCAAAGGCCAATGATACCCTCCAGGGGAAATGTTTGGTACTTCAAGAAATTGTTCATGGATCTAGATTATTCAAAGATTACTTTAGGACCTAATGCATGACATTCTTCCCTAGATGATTTCTAGGGCCCTGAGACACATACTACTCCAAATCACCTAGTTGCATTGATATCCCCAATCATAAGCCAATGTTATCCTTAATTATCCATGTGTGTTTGCTTGAGGCATCCTTCTTGGTCCTAGATGTTTAGAAGCTTCTTTTAGGATCTAATGTTCATGTCCCCCCCCCCCTAGCCATGTCCAGGGCCCGAAGACCCATAACTAGTGCTAGAAAATAATAGTGGTACCTATATAACTAGTTAAGGCAAAGGATTCCCTTAATAGGTCATTTGTGGTGGTTCAAGGTGTCATTCTTGGCCCCAGAATCCTATAATATTATTTCAGGTTCCAACCCTTAGGTTTATTTCCCTAACCATATCTACATTTTAGAGACTCGTATTTAATGTTCAAAAACTCATAATGTTAACTATCCCCATCCAAAGACCAAATATACCTTGAAAATGTCCTTTGTCGGGGTTCAACATGTTGTTGATGGCCTTAGATGCCTAGAAGCTTCCTTTAGGAACCAAAGCCCAAGTTTCCTCTCTCTATCATGTATAAGGACCGAAGACCCATACTCGGTGCTCAAAATATCCTAACGATACCCATATCCCCACTTGAAGGACAAATATCCCCTCGATAGGTCATTTATGACCCTTGAGTGCTAGAAGTTGTCAAAAACATCAAGAGGTCAGGTGTGGTGGTTTGAGGCATTGTGTTTGTCCCTAGATGCCTAGAATATTTGTACTTATTCTAAGGCTTGGGTTCCCCCCCTCGACCATATCAAGGAACATAACATCTATTGGTGTTGTGTTGAAATCCCTACTTTGACACCTAGGTATCTTGTTATCCAGTGATTTCCTTATTGCAAATCAAGTTAGCAACTCACAAAAAAAAATACACTACTAGAATATTCAACTCAATAAAGATAGCAGAAGCAATACTGGTAGCCAAAATTTCATGCACAATGCACAAATATATTCTTCCCATCAATTAAGCTTATCATTCAAATAACTTCAAAGCTTACAAGGGATCCCTTACTGGGAAAATGGCCCAATTAGAAAAGAGACAAAGTACATAAAAACCCAACTGGATGATCTTCTTATAGAACTACTGTATGATATTGTATGGAAACAACGTGATTGTTACGCTGATACCTGTGCTATTTTGTGTTATCTGCATGAAAATTACGTTGAAACCCACACTGACTGCGCGACCTATACTAGAATACCTGGATTGTCTACGGCAATCGATCCTTCTGTTGTATGAGTGTTCTCTCTCTTCCTTTGGCCTAGATATCTAGATGGAAGTCCTTCTTCACCTATCAGATATATATTTGAATCATAGTCCTTCATGATCCAATCCTTGAGAAAAAGTCCTTCTTTTCTCTCTCAAGTGTAATTAAAAGTCCTTCTTTGCTTCTACACTCTTGAATGACTCCACACTAGAAAACATCTTTCTTTTCTATCTCTGTGTGAAAAGTATCACACAAGTGTGAAAGTATCTTCTCCTTCACACTTGCCATGCTTTTATAAGATTGAGTTATGACCTAACCCTAATCTCCAAAGTGATTGACGATTGAGATTACTTCACACCTCACTTGAGATTAATGACTATTATTTAATTCCATTAATTCTAATTAAAACATTTATTTAAATAAAACTCAACTCACTAATAAACGCGCTTTACTTTAATAATTCCTTGAATTAAAGTGAAGTCTCAAGTTAGAAAGGTTTGGACAAATTTCACACGTCTGGACACTTAGACCTATGTGGAAATACATGCTTGATGCTACCAAGCATCAACACTGCCTCTTAGCGAGGAATGTATTTCTCAAAGAGCCACCTGAAACTGATTCTCCCTCCGACCTTAGCACCAGGTCACACACATAATACTTCACACTAACATCTCTCCAACCCTGTTGGTCAGTTGCTTCTTGAACGCTGGAAGTCATGGAATCGATGATGCTACATATTAATGCCACAAGGTTTGGAAACTTCGTCGAAGGCCTAATCTCCCTCAATGTGTTCCTAGGATCCTCCCACTCCCAAGCATCCATCAATGTCATCTCATACCAACTCGGTCTTCTCACAGGCTTGGAAGGGGATAAATCCCTCTTCCCATCTGAAGGTTGACTCCCCACACTAGAAGTATGTGGAATTTTCTCTTCCTTCAACTACTCACCCTTCAGATATTCCTTCTCCTCGTCCTCTATCATTGGCATTGATCCATGATCCAAGATCCCCTTAGATCCTCTTATAGGATGGCTCTGCAACATGTATATCCTTCCCTTTATGACACCAATGTTGACTGCTATGTTAGGGCTAGCTCCCTGTGAAGATATGAGTAGTTTCCCTCTTTGAAAAGTCACAATAAACCCATGTCCTCCAAAAATGAAACTGGGAGTGAATTCTTCTTCACTCATGGTATGTAAAGAACATCTTGGGTCTCTAATGAACCTCCTGATTCATGTTAGAAGAAGAAATTTCCCTTCCACTTCACTGCATACTTGGCGACATCACCAAGCTCCACATGGGTCCCCGAGTCCTCCATCAGATTGTTGAATAACTCATGTGCTTCTAGCTCTGGTTGATTTTATTAATATAAAATATAGGATCCCATACTAGGATAATGGTCCACTTGAGGAATAATACAATGAAAAAAATAGCTTAGCCTATCATACCTCAAGATCAATCCTTCTATCTTGTTGGCTACTATCTCCCTTGCTCCCCCTTTGCTCCTTTCCTCAGACCTTTCCCCTGCACACTTGGATGAAATTCCTTCTCCACCCAATTCAATGAGATCTCACTATCACATTCTGTGTGTATTTTTTGTCCACTAAGAAATATCCAACTCTTGCAACCTAGCACCTATGTTGTTGTTGTATGCTCTTGTACCTACAACTACTATGTTGCCTAGATATGTCCTACTACTCATGGTGTTGCTCTGATTTCTCTTGTGGATTCTACGACTAAGATCTACCTAGATCTGTCCTTGTTTCCATATTTTTCTATTTTTTCCTTGTCAGTTGTTGGAACATCAAGCATCGATAGTTCATCACACATCTCATGGGTTCAATCGATCGGGAGGTAGACCTACATTTGGATACATTCGGTCAGGTAATTTACCAACACACTGCACCATTCGGTCGAGTAGTTGACGTTATTGTCGGTCAAACAGTTGAATAATACTCAAAGATAGTCAGGAAATGGATCAAAAAACCCAACAATCGACTATGAGTTGGACATGTAGGCGGTTGGGTCAAGCATCCTTGTCGAGCCAACTCGACAGAGAGGATTTGGTAGAGTCTACTTTAATAGTTGATGGTTACATGCAGACAATATCTTTCAGATTCTATGGAAGTTGGTTATATCTTGAGACTATAAAAGGAGGCCCCTTGGGTCATCAAGAATATCTATGGATATTGTGCAATATATCACATAGATCAATATGTGAAAATGGTGATGTCCTGATCACAATGTGCTCTACTTAAGTGTTGTAACGATGTCTTTAGACGCCACCCTTTATCTTCAAAATTATGTTCATATTCGATTATCTATAGTATTTGTGTTCTTTGTTTCATATCGTGTTCTACCCTCTTCCCCAATATGGTATCAGAGCCAATGGTTTAAAATCTTGACCTGTTATCTACAAACCTTGCTTAGTTAGATCTGTTGTGTGATTGACTCTAGGATGGTGGTTTGTTGATTGGAACTTATTGAAACATACCAGTTTCTATTTATATATCGAAGATGGATTTGCATATTGATCTTGTTGTTCTAAATGGATCAAATTATGCAGTATGGGCACCATACATGGAAACCCTACTAAAGAGAAAAGAACTACAACAGTATACGGAGGTTGCAATTCCATATCCAATAGATGATCAGGCGAAGTTCATTGTTAATGAAAAGAAGGATGAGGTTGTAGGGGTCATCACGACCTACATCTCGTGGGAGATTCAGTTTCACCTCAGTGGGATCGACTTCCCTCATCAAGTATGGAATAAGTTGAAGTCATTATTTGACTAAGTTGATGAGAGCCACGTCATGTAGTTGGAGAAAGAGTTGATCTCTCTTGATCCTCATTCCTTTGAAAGAATGGAGGACTATTTTTCATGTGTCAAAGAACTCCAGTTGAAATTGTGTGAATGTTGAAATAAATACTAGAAGAAGTATGGACAACTCATCGAGCTAGTCCTCATAAACTTGAGAACACCATTCAACGTGTTATTCTCGACTTTCTGCACTAACTAGAAATCATGCAAGGAAGATGGTAAGGATTACACCTTTGAATATTTCTGTGGCCTTTTGATTACTAATCAAAACATATTGCTTGAAGAAGGAAAGCTTGGTAGTAAACATCAGGCCCACTTGATCAAGGGAAAGGGCAAGATGGATCTCATGAATAGATTATAGTTTGATACCTCTACATAAAAACTTACATACCATGACCAAAAATCTCAGAGATAGGTAGATGCACCACCATGAAGTCGAAATAAAAAGACATGTCAGTATTGTGGAAAGACTGGACATGTGGATAAAATTTTCTTAACAAAGCAAGATGCTTTAGAGGAGAAGGTTAATTGCCTTGAAGGAGACGTGTCCACTGTATGCTGACCCACTGATAATTTCAGCTTCCAAGTTAGAAATTCTCAGGCCTTACTTTCTCATTCCGTGTAGAACGAATGGGTAGTTGACTCTAGGTGGAATCACTATATGGGTAAGGATGCCTCCTTGTTCACGTGGTTGGATGAAGCTACGGAGAGTAAAACCTATGTTACTGATGAATTTTCTTTGGATGTTGTTGGTCAAGATGATGTCGCTTTTCGATATGGGAATATTGTTGATGTCTATCATGTGCCAAATCTAAGTGCCAATCTATTTTTTGTTGCAAGCTAACACAAAAAATTAAGATTGTGGAATTTTGGCCGGATCGGTTCTATGTTCATGATTGAAGAAAGAGTAGTCGATTTTCGCTAGCAGGCTTCTTGACTCGATGAATAGTTTTACAATTTCCATGACACGAATCGACTTGAACCTGAACCGAATGCACTTGTTGCTCACACCAATGAGAGAAGTAAAATTGGCATGAGAGACTTAGACACTTGAATTTTCGAAGTATGCAGGCATTGGAAACATAGAATATGGTTGTTGGCAACATAGAATATAGTTGTTGGTTTGCCTACGGTGTTTCCCCTTGAAGGATTCTACAAGGGATGTGTTCTTAGGAAGCATCATAAGGCACCATTTGACTCTGGAAAAGCCCGACGAGCATAAAAACTACTGGAATTGGTTCACAATGATGTTTGTTGCATCAATCTACCTTCACTAGAAGGTGCAAGGTACATTTTGAATTTCATGGACAATTTCTCTTGCTTTACATGGGTTTACTTTCTAAAGGATAATAACCTTGTATTTGAGAAGTTCAAGGAGTTTTGGGACTTTGATGAGAAGCAAGGTGGCCAACCCATCAAATTATTGAGATCAGACAATGGTGGTATGTAAATCGACCTTTTGAAGAATACTTGCTTCGATCTAGTATTGAATGGAAACGATCGATTCCTCACACACCTAAGAAGAATGGTGTAGCAGAATGAAAGAATCAAACATTAGTAGAAATGGCTAGATGTATTTTGTAGGCTAAATACCCTCCCCCTCTCTTCTTAGATGAAGCGATGTATTATGCAAACTATCTGCTGAATCGTATCTCGACTTGAGTTGTTCCTTCCATGACTCTAGTAAAATGATGGTATGGGAAGAAGCCTTTAGTTAGCCACCTATGTGTGTTTGGATGTGTTTCCCGGGCTCACATTCCTGATGTTTGCATAAAAAATTTGGATGCAAAGAGTCATGATTTTATCATGATGCACTATTACGAAGAGTCAAAATCCTGTCTCCTATTTGATCCTGTTAAATGACAAATCAGTATGAGATGAAATGTACGGTTTGATGAGAAGTCTTATGGCATTAAGTTGTTGAATGCCTCCCCTATATTTTTTTAGTATGATTCCCTTAATGGTGTCTCTTTCACTGGTTCTCATGTTCCATACTTCATTCCTTCGATTGGACATTTGAAATTTCTCCCTGTCTTGACTGGACCGTCGACCTTCGACTCGACTAGTCTGTCATCCTTTGTTTCAACTTGTTTGCTAATTGAACATCCTCCGACTTCTGATTGACCTTTTGATGTTAGGGACCTAACCTTCCTAACCCCTCACATAGGTAGAATAATATAATTCCATGTAATAAAGGATAATATTAATAAGTCCTAACAATAAGGAAGAATAAGTCAAATGTAAGAATACCTAATAAAAGCTTCCGCTTCTAAAAGGATCTTCCTCTAGATTGTTCTTTTGGATAGATAGAGTATAAATAGAAGTAGAGGGTATGAGAAATATTATCTTGGATATTATTTTAATAGAGCTCTGCTCTATCGGAGGTTTCCCCCTCGAAGAGGCAAGTGAACATTGCTATCGGTAATCAAAGTGCTCTTTATGGTGTTATTCTGGTATTATTCTAGTATTGTTCTAATTATATTATTGCTTCTCTACCATTTCTAGTTAAAATATTTATGTTCTGCATACTATTTTATATCAGGAATACTACAGTTGATGTGAACTATAGTTCACATGTTTCTTATCTACCCAGATGGGTGCCAAGACAATTGAATTTTTTGGAGTTGATGTTGGAGATGCCTCCTCTAGACGATATAATTGAAGTCAAAAGCAACATGCCAGCATTTCCCTAATGACTCATGCATTTGAAACCTATGATCTTGTTACCTACTCATATGTTGAAGGACAACCTGAATGGGAGTAGGCCATGAAGATAGAAATTGATTCTTTGTTGAAGAATCATACTTGGGACTTGGTTCCCTGACCGCAAGGAAAGAACATTGTGAAATGTCGATGGGTTTACAAGACCAAATTTACCTCTGAAGGTGTTTTTGAGAGACATAAATCATGTCTTGTTGGGAGGGTTTTATCTCAATAAGAAGGCATCGACTACACTGAAACATTTTCCCCTGTCGCAAAGATGAAATTTGTTTGACCGATTCTTTCTCTTGTTGCTCGTTTTTTATGGCAAATCCATCAAATGGATGTGAAGAGTGATTTTCTTCATGGAAACCTATTAGAATAATTTTTCATGGAAAAATCAATCGATTTTGTGACAGGTTCATATCTGGTTTTTCGACTCAAGAAGTCACTTTATGGTTTGAATCATGTTCCTCAAGATTGGTATGCAAAGATCGACTGTTTTTTTCGTTGGCTTGGTTTCAAATGGTGTGAATCTAATCACAACTTGTATATACTCCACACCAATGGAGATGCCTTGATTATTGATGTATATGTAAATGACTTACTCATTACTGGAAATAATAATGATATCATCCTTATATTGAAGAAACAACTTGTTGACTCCTTTGACATGACAAATCTTGGCACTCTGCATTATTTTTTGGGTCTTCAAGTATTACCACTTTGTGATGGATTTTTTTATTTCTTAGTCTAAATATGTGATGGATCTATTGACACATTTTAAGAGAGATGATTGCAAGCATTGTGCCATTCCTTTTTAGTCTGGAGTAAATATTACCAAAACCTGTCAAACACTTGTAGTCAATGCTATACTCTATCGACAATTGTTCGACAATCTTATTTATATTACTCATGGTTGAATTGAAATTTCCTTTGTTGTTAATGTGTTGTATCGGTTTATGCAGGACCCTAAATAAAGCCACTGGAAAAAAATCAAACTAATTTGTCTCTATCTGAAGGGTACCACTCATTTTGTTATCAAGTATTGTTGAAGTTTAGATTCGCTAGTCGGCTTCACCGACTCCGACTAGGTTGGTGACTGTGATGATTGGAAGTCAACTTATGGATATGTGTTTCACTATAGCACTCAAGTGTTGGTGTGGTATTGAAAGAAAAATAAGGTGGTCTCTTTGTTGACTATGGAAGAAGAATATCGTGGTGTCATTCAAGCAGGTATTGAAGCAATATGGGTTCCCCAGCTTTTGGGAGAACTTGGCCTTCCTGTTCATACCTTGACTACAATCTACTGTGATAACCAAAGTGCTATACGTGTTGCTGATAATCTTGTTGCTCATAGTAAGATGGATAATGTTGAGCTCCATGCTCATTATTTGAGACAATTGGTTCATGAGAACTTTGTCTCTCTTGAATATTGTAGAACAAAAGAGGTTGTTGATATCTTCACCAAACCTTTAGATGAAGCCATATTTATCAAGATTTGCATGCTTCTTGGAATTCAAAAAGCTGTAATTATGGGAGGTGTCATAATGATGTAATTTAACCTTATGAATCTCCAGAGTTGTGTGCTGATGGGGGGTGTTGGAACATCAAGCATTGATGGTTCATCACACATCTCTTAGGTTTAGTCAGTCGAAAGGTGACCTACATCTAGATACATTTGGTTGGGTGATCAACCAACACACTCTACATGTTGGTCGAGTAGTCAACGTTCCCGTCGGTTGTAAAATCGACCAACAGTCGAAGGTCGTCAAGTGGTGGATCGACCATCCCAAAAATCGACTATGAGTTGGACACGTAAGTGGTCGGTTTGAGCATCCTTGTTGAGCCGACTTAACAGAGTGGATTTGGGGGAGTCAACTTTAGAAATCGATAGTTATATGTGAACAAGATATTTTGGATTCTATGGAAGTTGGTTAGATCTTGAGACTATAAAAGGAGACCCCTTGGGTCATCAATAACATCTATGGATATTGTGTAATAGATCATGCAAATCAATATATGCAACATGAACTGTGATGTTCTTATCACAATGTGCTATGCTTACATGCTATAATGGTGTCTTTAGACACCACCCTTTATCTTCAAAATTATGTTCCTCTTCAATTATTTGCAATACTCTGTTCTCTGTTTCGTATCGTGTTCCACCCTCTTCCCCAACATCAACTTTTCTTCTCCTTTGGAATGAATAGATCTCTAGGTGAAAGTCCTTATTCACCCCTTGCTAAGATATCCTTGAGAAAAATTCCTTCTTTTCTCTATATATGAGTCATTGACTCCAATATAGTATTTGTCATCACTTGATCTCTAAATGAAATTCCTTCTTCACCCATCTGAGATCCCCTCGAGTCACTATCCTTCATGGCTCAAGAACTTGAGAAAAAGTCCATATTTTCTCCAAAGTGAATGACTCGGGCACATGAGGAAAATTCCTTTTCTCCTATGTTCTTTCATGTGGCTTATATCTCTAGGTGGAAGTCCTTCTCCACCTATCTGAGATCTCCTTTCTAGCTTCCTGACCTCCTGCCATTGCTTAGCAAGCCACCCAACATAATTTTTTTGATGCTTGGACTCTGCTTCCCACTACTCAGACCTACTGATCTGCCTTGGCTACTAAAACTTCCCCTGTACTGACCTACATGGACTCTTTCCACATTGAATTTCACTAACTACGCAACTTGTATGCTAATACTCATGATGTTCTACACTACTTATATGTTGATACTTGCGCAGTTCCGCGTGACTTGTATGATGATACTCACATTGTTCCCACACGACCTGTATGTTGTTACTCGCATTTTTCTTGTGCGACCTATACTAGGATACTCTCACTGTCTATGCAGCCTGTATGAAAATACCTACACTATCTTCAACGAACAAATTGATTGCAGTATGACAATTTCCCTACAATCTGTCCTTCAATTTTTTTCTTTCTGGTATATAGATTGTCATACAATTGGCTTAGGTTGATGGATAATTGGTATGTATTTTTGGTTTTCATTGATTTCAACCACCGGAGAGTGATATTGTATATTTATGTCAACCCTTAGTGATTGATGTCAACCCTTGGAGAAAGTCCGGTAGCGAATTCTGGTAGCACAAAGGTTTGGGTAATGGACCCAAGGTTGTTTCATGTATAATGATATGAGTTTTAATATATTTGAAGGTGAAACTATCATATATGGATATTTATTGTCATTCCATTTCCGGTGGTATATGGAACGTCACATAACTCCTCACGGTTAGAGAGTTATGGCCATGAGAAGTTGGAGAACCCAGGTTTGGGTAATGGACCCAAGTTTGTTTTATGGATAATGGTATGAGTCTTAATATATTTGTAGGTAATACTATTCTATATGTATAGTACATGTCATTCCATTTCTGATGGTATGTGGAACATCACATAACTCCTCACGGTTTGAGAGTTATGGCCTTACAAAGTTGGAGGACCCTCATATGTCATCTAGAAGCCCCAAAAG
>JZKD02S1785136.1:216743-227305 GCA_000966675.3 Picea glauca | reverse complement strand
TACATGATTGGTACATACTTGGTACATGGTTGGAGGCACTTGTTAGTAGTATTGTTGACACATGGTTTATGGATGATGTAGAATACTTGTATTATTAGAAGCACATATTGATCTTAGTGATGACTATGAGTTGTTGTGTTATGCTTGGTTGATGAACATCTTTGAGAGTTGTCTTGGTGATTGGTATTGGTGAGTAGATCTGATTTGGTTGATAAGATTGATGAGACAAGTTGTCGTGATAGGTTTTTTGGACAAGTTGTTGTGACAGGTTATTTGTACATGTTTGGTGCATGGTTGATGCACTTGTTCATGGTACAGGTTGAGGTATAGGTTGGTGCATGGTTGATGCACTTGTTTATGGTACAGGTTGATTACAGTTTGTTTGGTACAGGTTGGTGCATGGTTGATGCACTTGTTTATGGTACAGGTTGATTATAGGTTAAGGTACAGGTTGATGCATGGTTCAAGTTATTGATACAGGCTTTTTGGTGCAGGTTGATTGGTACAGGTTTACAATAGTATATCTCACAGTGATAGTGTGACAGTGGTTCCATCATTCTACTTATACTTCAGGGTGGTTGGATGGGCAAGAACAAGTGGTTGTAGCCGCCTTCCGGTTGTAGTCAGAGAACATAGGGGGTTGTAGCCTCCTTCTGGCTGTAGCTAGAGAATTGGGGAGTTGGAGCTTCCCTCGGGTTGTAGCCTGAGAAACTAGGGGGTTGGAGCCTCCTTCCAGTTGCAGTTGGAAAAAAAAGAAAGTTGGTGCTTCCAATGAATGTAATTCTTCAAGACATATAAGAAAAATCTTTCCATGGTTTTCTCCCGATTTGGGTTTCCACGTAATTTACTAGTGTACTGTGTATGTGTATGATTGTTAATTTGTTCATTGCTTATTTACTCTGCAGTTATTGGATGATAAAGATACATTGATATAACACTTGGATTATATGGTTAAAAAGGATTAAATTGCTCTATTACTGATTCACGCCCCCTCTCAGTAATCCAAGATAGATCTACTGCAAAATATAGTGGATTTGTGCTTGGTCCTTCAAACACCCATTGTGACACACTTGATCCAATAGACTTGTTTCTATAACCCTAGATATGAACTAGATATATCTCCTAGTCACTCAAATCTAATATATCTGTCATTGTGCAACTTGAGATTGGATCCCTCTTAGAGACACAACTTTGATACCATGTTGAAATCCCTACTCTGACACCTAGGTATCTTGTTATCTAGTGATTTCCTTACTGGAAATCAAGTTAGCAACTCACAAAAAAAAATACACTACTGGAATAATCAACTCAGATAAAGATAGGGGAAGCAATACATGAAACCAAAATATCATGCACAATACAAAAAAATAATCTGCCCATCGACTAATCTTATCATTCAAATAACTTCAAATATTACAAGGGATCCCTTACTAGGAAATTTGCCCAATTAGAAAAGAGACAAAGTACATCAAAACCTGACTGACTGATATGCTACCAAAATTGTTGTATGATTCGGTATGAAAATAACGCGATTGTTAGGCTGATACCTACACTCCCCTGTGTTATCTGCGCAAATATTACGCTAAAACCCATTATGATTACACAACATGTACCTAGATACCTACACTATCCGCGTCGACCAATCCTTCTATTGTACGATTGTTCTCTCTCTTCCTTTGTCATAGATCTCTATATGGAAGTCCTTCTCCACCTATCCATGATCTCTTTGAATCACAGTCCTTCATGATCCAATCCTTGAGAAAAAGTCCTTCTTTTCTCTCTCAAGTGTAAGAAAGAGTCCTTCTTTGCTTCTACACTCTCGAATGACTCCACATTAGAAAAATTTCTTCTTTGCTATCTCTGTGTGAAAAGTATCACACAAGTGTGAAAGTATCTTCTCCTTCACCCTTGCCATGCTTTTATAAGATTGAGTTATGAAATAACCCTAATCTCCAAAGTGATTGGCGACTGAGATTACTTCTCACCTCACTTCATATCAATGACTATTATTTAATTCACTAATTCTAATTAAATCATTTCTTTAAATAAAACTCAACTCACAAATAAAAACAATTTACTTTAATAATTCATTTAATTAAAGTAAAGTCTCAAGGTAGAATGGTTTGGATGACTTCCACACGTCTAGACACTTAGACCTGTGTAGAAATACCTGCTCGATGCTACCAAGCATCAACAATTCATGACACTTGATCTTCAGAAGCAATGTTTAGGGCCCAAGGTTGTTGTTTCCCTCCTTGATCAATGTTAAAGGCCTTATGATTTTGAGACTCTATCATGACTATGGTCAAGGCCTCAATACCCAACTGTGTTGCATGAAACATATTAATGACACACATATCCAATGACAAGGGTAAATACCCCCTAGTAAGGTCCCATATCACTGTGCCTATGTTTTATTCATGGCCATTAAGCTCAAGAAGGTTCAAGAAGGATAGCGTACATTCTTATTAGACCTCTAGACACATTCAAAATATGCTTAGTCAAAATAACACATGTGCATTATAGGAATACACACGTTCTCTGGAACGTGTGTGTGTTCTTTCCATTCAATTTTTTGGGGAGAGATTGACAACTTTAACATACATGTTTGTTGATTTGCTTGCCTCAGATTTAGGTTTGGAATGACAAGCCTAGTGGTTTGGGCCACAAACACATCAAAACCTCCATTTTTCTGAATGACTCTCAATATCTCTATTTTTCACATTATTTTTGTATAGGCTACTCAAATCCATCGTTAATGATACTACACATACATATAGAGTCGACTATGCATATTCCATATATATATATAATTATTATTATAATATATACATTTTTAATATAATACTATTAATATATTTTTGTCTTGACATATATCATAATCTTAAAATAATTACATCTTTTACTCATGCTATAACTTTTTATCAACTTAACCATTTAAAAAAAAGGATATATTCCACACTAGTATGTCCTGAGATATACAATAATAAAAAAAGAGTAAAATTGTTAAATTATGTTAAGACCCTCATACCTTGCACTAACACATGGCCTTGTAACTTCAAGGACATAATGAATTTGATAATTTTAAAACATGGAAAATTAACATTATAAAATTTGAAAAAATAGTCTTGCACAAGAACAATGTGTTCTTTACAATTCTACCATTTTTTATAAAGAAACTCCCATCATTTAGGTACTCAACACATGCAATAACGAGAACATATGCATTATATTTTGCATGAAAAATAACACAACGTTGTGAGAAAAACTCAAATTTCACATAGTCATATACAAATTCTATAAATAAAAATTATATATTCGGAAAACTAATTCAGTTTCCTACATTTCGTCTTTTTATACCATATTCAAACTCATTTCGTCTTTTTATACCATATTCAAACTCATTGCGAAAGTACCTCAAATCATCCCTCCAAGTTAACATATTCTTGTTTTTCCATGTTTGCATTGCCAATAACACATCATGAGAGACCATCATTATATTACACCCACCTATAAGTCAAGCAAGATAAATGTTGCAATGTGACATAACCATTGAGGAACGTTGCAATGCGACATAACCAAGATGAGCATCACAATGTGACATAACCATTTATGAATGTCGCAATGGAACATAACCATTTATGAATGTCACAATATGACATCACCCTTAAGGAATGTTGAAATGCAACATATTCCTTGATGAACGTTGCAATGCAACTTAACCATTGAAGAATGTAACAATTTGACATAAGTCAACCAAGATGATTATTACAATGCGACATAGCCATTGAGGAATTTGTAATCCAACATAACCCTTGAGAAATGTCCCATTGCAACACAACCCTTAATGAATGTCGCAATGTGACATAACCGTCGAGGATTGTAGAATGTGACATAAGTCAACTAAGACGAATGTCGCAATGTGACATAACCATATTATCAACCTCCTAGTGTCATAATGTGACATAATATTGAAGTTAACCTCTTCATACATATGTGATACAATATTGTAGTCACCCATAATGTCATAAAATTAAATTTTGTTAAAGTTAACCTCTTAATGTTGTAAAGTGACATATTTTGAATTCAATCTCTTAATGTTCTAAGTTGACGTAAAATTCAAGTCAACTTCTTAATGTCACAATGTGACATAATATTAAAGTCAACCATATCATCACATACGACATAATATTGAACTCAACCTCTTCATATCACAATGTTATATAATATTGAAGTCAACATCTTAATGTCACAAGTGACATAATCTTGAAGTCAACATATCACTGCCCTACTGTGACATAATCTTGAAGTCAACTATATTGTCCTAGTGTGACATATATTTGAAGTCAACCTCTTACATCCAATTTCTCTTGAAAAGATGCACAGTCAACCATAGTTAACAAAACCCAAACATACTTGAACATCAACCATTATCAACCTATGATAATCAAAGTCAACCACATACCATAGTTAACCAAAGTCAACCAAATTTAACCACACACCATACTCAACGTTTGTTAACCAATATCAACCAAATTCAACCAAAGTTAAGCATATTCAACCATACTCAACATGGTCTACCATATTCAAACATGGTCAATCATAGTCTATAATAGTCAAACATAGTTAACCATGGTCAACCATTATAAAAAATGGTTAACCATGGCCAACCATAGTCAACCAAAGTAAACCATAGTTAAACATAGTCAAACAATCAACCATAGTAAACCATAGTTAAGCATGATCAACCATAGTCAAGCATAGTCAACCATGACTAGCCATAGTTAAACATGGTCAAACTTAGTCAATAATGGTTGACCATGGTCAACAATAGTTAAACATGGTCAAACATAGTCAGCCATGGTCAACCATAGACAACCATAGTTAAACATGGTCAAACATGGTCAACAATAGTTAACCTTGGTTAACCATTATCAACCATAGTCAAACCATGGTCAACCATATCCAACCATGATCAACCATAGTAAATCATGGTTAACGATAGTCAACCATGCTCAACCATTGTCAATGATGATAAACCAAAGCTAACCATGGGAAATGAAAGTCAACCATAATTAAACATGGTCAAGTATAGTCAAACATGGTCGACCATAGTCAAATATCACAGATATTCTAATATTGTTGATATTGATATTTTAATTCATAGTTCTAACCATGACTAATGGAAGTCAAACATAATTAAACATGGTCAACTATAATCAAACACGATCAACCATAGTCAAATATAACAAATATTCTAATATTATTGATATTGATATTTTAATTCACAACTCTAGTAATCCTCCCGACACATGTTGGTGCCAACTAACACAACTACATAATTAAAGGTGGTTAATATATGTCGATTAACATCATTTTCAACATTTTTAAACTAATGGCGTGGATCGACAAATATCAACCGCCTTTAATTATGTGGTTGTGCTAATTTATAAGCCATTTCTTTCACCTCACTAAGTCTTAAATCATAATAATCACTCACTCAAAACATTAACACATTCCAAAATTCACAACAAGTCACGAGTTGATTGTGTATGCGACTCTTCAATATGGACACAATGTGTAATCATTTTTCCAAAAAAATGTGTAAGCATTTTAGCCATGTAGAAAAATAAATTATATATTTACAATAAAAAGTTAAAAACACATCCAAATCATTAACGATAATAATAAGTAATGCATGGGACTAAAGCTAGATGTTAGTTGAAGGCACATGATCCCAATGTTGTAGCCTAAATGATGACATTCACTGATACTAATCTTCTTGTGGACATTGTTTATGCTGAGAAACCATATTTTGGTGTTGAAGTATGATCTAAAATTGTTTTTTGTTTGGTTACGGGCTTATCTTACTTAGATGTAAGGAAACCTGTGAACAACCCAAGACCTACAGACATTTGGCATGAGTGGAATTTTGCCCCTTTAAGGACCACCAACCGGTTATTTCAAGTGACTAGTTGTTCAAATACTCAAGTTAGAGTTTTGAGATTATATCATTAGAAATTAGGATTAAAGTTTTAGATCTATGAAAACTTTTACTTTCTATATATTCAATTTATTTTTTATGTCGTAGTCTAAATGTTTTAAGAAATGACTATTTTCCAACGATATTTTTCGGGGACCTTAAGAAATTGTTAGATCCACAGATTTGAGTGATTATTTTGTAGAATCTGAGTGCCCTGGGGCTTTTCAGCATGCTAAATCCATTTTTACATTAAGAAATGGATTTTAAACAACAAAAAATAATGATTTTGTGCAGATTTATATCGCTGGTTTCGGAAGAAAAAAATCATTTCGTAGAACAGTTAGACATCACCATTTTTTTATCATCAAATTTTTTTTGAAAAGATTACATCACTCCATTATGCTGGGATGCTTATTCTTTTTTATTTGTTATGTGATATAGTTAATTAAAACGCTTCATCTTCACTGGAATTCTAGGAATTAGATTTTTTTTAATGTATAAATAATAGGTTGTAATTGAGTTTGAAATTTTGACAGTCTAAGTTGGTTAGGAGAGTCAAAAAATTGAGTTTGAATTTTTGACAGTCTAAGCTGGTTAGGAAAGTAAAAAATTACAAAGCCACCCTAAATTATTGATTGTAATTTTGAGAAAAGATGGGGCGAGATTTTAGGGTTTGGTTTTCAAGACAATAATACCGGAAAAGTGGAAAAGGGCGTATTTTAGTTAACTCCTAGCCCACCCCTGGATGGTTTGGGCTTTGTTTGTTTCTACAGCATCGATCAGTGAGCAAAGACGTTGACGCCGATGGGATTGCCAATTTCTTCATCTTTGATGGGCGTGGGCCCACGAAATCCCCTGCTGACGCTCCATATCTCGGCCTTTCTACTGGAAAAGCACGGCACTGTCTCCTCTCCTACTCAGCTTTTCTTCCACGTTCAATCCATCACTTTTTATGTCAGGTTGAAAATATATATCAACTCGTTAGTTTTTCTGTGGATGTTTTCTCCAAAGTAGCCAGGAAAAATGGTGTCTCTGACATATTCCAATCTGGTTCATTGAACTCGACTATTCTATCACGGACTCCCGGCAGAGAGTAGCTGGGAAAAATTATAGGCGTACGAATGTCGATCAACCGAGCTGAGATTTCATCATATCCATGTACTGTCGTGTAAATGCCATATTGTTCTAAATTAATACTCTTGCAGTTATGGGCAGACGATCAAGACAAGTAGCGGCCTGTGCAGAAGACAGTCCTGGCTTTCCATGAAAGACGCATACGTTCCAATGCAGTGTATATGAATCGGCTGCGGGGTACTCAGATTCTTTCATTTTTGGTTTAATATTCTATTTTTTTTTTAGGTTTTTTTTATCGGAATTCTGCGATGTAAATTTTGGACAAAAATTAAATTGCATTTTTAAATACATAAATAGTAAAACGTTTAGACTATCCTATATAGAGAGGAGAAAAGAAGGTAAAATAAAGAAATTTTAATACATGTGGTTAACATTAGCACAGTCGCAAAGTGGCTGGCTGCTGGTGAACGCCTAATTGCATATAGGGTTGGTGTTGTGGTTGGTGAATGCTGAAACGCATATAGAGCTTAGGAAATTCAAAAGTTAATCTTAAATGTGGTAATTTGAAAGGTTAATCAGTTAAACGTGGCAATCATATGGTGGCATAGTAATTTCTTAATATGATTAGGTAAATGTTAAAAAGTAAACAGGTTCACTGATGCATTCAAAAATACAAGGAAGTTATGAAGAATAAATCACATTCATTGATTTGGGAGGACGACTAAGAATATGCCAGCATCTTTAATTGTTAGCCACCAGATTAAAATTTTAGATTAAAAGCTGATTAATTGTGCCCATCTCCAATAGGTATATGCCTTTAGGTGTAACTAGTTTCTGGGACAGATCGCTTCAAACACACTGATTTCTGTATTTCAATCTTTTTCCTATTCAGTCTGATAATAAACTCTCCCAATTTCTACACTGTCCTCTCGCTGAATAAATTATTCCAAAAAATAGCTACCAAGATACATGTCATATCATACTGTTGCTGGATCCATTATTACCCAAGTAATTCTCTCCTATGCTTTGCAATTTCCGCTCACCATCTTCACGAGAATAACGTGGAATGCGTTGTTGTCGTACATTTTCCATGGCGATGCAATGTTCTCTCAGGGTATGATGTGATGTTCTGACCCGCTGCAATGTAAAAGAAGGTCAAACAATTTTGGAGCGAATTAATGGTTCAATCGTTTTTTCAATGAATTCATAGTTCAACCAAGGATGTAAGTCGAAAGGATTGTACAGGAAGGACAAGAGCAAAGATACTCTGAATCTTACTCTCTAAAAGCTAAACGTGAAGAAGTGACAAGGTGACTTTGTGACATTAAAATAACAAAAGCTAAATGTGAAGAAGTGACAAGGTGACTTTGTGACATTAAGATAACAAAAGGTAAATATGAAGTGACGACGTAAGTTGGTGGGATCAATGAACATGGTCAAGAAAACTTGAAAAACTTGGTCAAGAAAAACTTGAAAACTTTTTAAACGGAATATCATACTCACACTCACACATTTGTGTGATAGTTAGAGATATCATATTATCTTAGGATGTAGTTTAAATGTTGTACACACTTATTTATATAATAGAAAAGGTAGTAGTCTAAATATTCTATCTTTTGGAGGTTTTTAAATAATTTTTTTGTTTGATTTTGTTCAAATAGTTATATCTGCAGATTTGAGTGATTAAGTTTATATAATCCAAATACCCTATGAGTTTTTCATCAAACTGAAATCAATTTATAATCCTATGCCATGCATAAGAGTGAAAAAAATAATGTGGTAGTAGTCTAAACGTTCTACCTTTTGGAGATTTTTAAACAATTTTTTCGTTTGATTTTACCCAAATAGTTATATCTGCAGATTTGAGTGACTAAGTTTGTATAATCCAAATACCACATGAGTTTTCATCAGACTGAAATCAATTTATAATCCTATGCCATGCATAAAGGGCGAAAAAAATAACGTAGTAAACTCTGCCAAAATTTCACCGTTTCAATGCCCATAGAAATTCAACATTTTTCAGCGGCAATGAAACGCTCCCTAAGAAATGCAAATAGATATGGAGATGGAGATTGACATGGAGTGGGATATGGAGAAGCTGGACCTTATTTAGCGTGAGGATATACAAGTAGACAGTGCAAAACAAGTAGAATCCAAGGAGAGACCATAAAGATTGGGTTGGTGGAGTCCGCGTCTCAAAAGGCAGAGGGTTGTCACAGAAGCATTCAGTCCTTTGTAAAGATATGGCAATGGCAATGCCTTGAAATAAAAATACCTAATATTTTTCATTTTGAATATAAATACCTTAGACTTTATGAAATAAAGATAAATCCCCTTTATCCTAACTTGGTTTTTAACGACCTCGGATGGGGTGACACATCGCGCAACACTGCCATTCGGCATAGCATGGAGCCAAGGTTTAAATGCGGCAGGCCGCTCCCCATCTATTCAACATTAACGATGGGAGCAAGCCATTACAGTCGACCTATAGATGAACGACTTCTCCCTCGCACGAAAGTGTCGGCACTGCAAGCATTAAGTATGGTCGAGTTAAAGAGAGGCCAGGTGCAACCATCCCACAAAAAGATGAAAGCAAAGAGGTCTGGACTCAATCGGCTCATTCTTGCTCTGAAACTCCCCACCGACTGTAAGCTCTGGTGTGTTTTTCTCGGTGTCCTGTCTTATTCTCACTCCTCCTCCACTATGCCTAGGGAGTGAGGCAAGCCTTGCCGTGGGTCGGCTTGGCACACCCACGCTGCTCATCGACAAAGGAGGCAACATATGGAATGAGCACTCTCCCTGGAAAACTTTATCCTTCGGCAAAGAGCGAGGGTTGCCCGTCTCGCACCCCATGCCCCCATAATTGAGTCTGTGACGGAGAAGAGAGCTCAGACCCCACCAATTCTGGATAATTGGCAGCCCACAGACATTAAGCGAGAAGAAAATCCTCCAATTGCGCCTGAAACTCAAGCTGGAAGCAGCTTGAGGGGAAAGATTGAAGAGGATTTCCCAACCTGCTACATAGAGGAAATACCATGCCCGGAAAACACCTCGACTGCCCTGGAGCCTCAAGCAAGAGACAAGACAAGGGGGAGGCTCTGTGAGGATATCCCAACATGCTATGTCTAGGAAGTGCCTTACATGGATGAGGTCTCGCAGAGGACCTGTGCGGTAAAGGTGCACCACACAAACATCACAGGCATGGACAAAGATGAGGCCAACAAAAAAGCGAAGAAGGGTACCTCATGCGAGGCCGACACAAAAGGAATGCATGCACCACTCCTCCGCGCGGCACACCTGGATCTAGTGTTTGAACTTTGAGGACAAATGGCAGACCAGGAGCACAGAGCCCTCCTCATGGGACAACGTTTGCATATGCTTTTGGACGCCTATTTGTTGTGGGGTATTCTACCCTACGGACTAATAAGCTAGGGCTCTAAACTTATACGCAGATCATGACCCTTAAGATTTAACTTTTAACCTTCTACCCAAAATCTCAACCCCT
>JZKD02S1785136.1:195844-216733 GCA_000966675.3 Picea glauca | reverse complement strand
TTGCTATCCTTTTTCCTCCTTTGATTAGTACCCCTACCCCTCCTTTTATAGGCTAGGAAGAGCTAGGGTTTTAGGCGAACTCTCGGCCATGCATGGCAGAGAGTTTCAGTTAACTAACAAAAAGCCTCGTGTCCCGGCGGAAACTTCCCTGATTTTTTGCTTTGTTAGGTACTCGCGGGCTGTTTTGGGCTAGCCCGCGGATACCCGCGTGCAGTAAAAGGACAACAAGCGGTTGCCCGCGCCCAGTGAGAAGTTAGGGCGCGGGTTGCTTGTTTTAAGTGGTTTTTTGAGGAATTACTCAGCATGGCTTTGGCTAGGAAGAGGCATGAGTTGGCCTGATGCCAGGTAAACCTGTATGGTGCATTTTAGGGTCATAACACTATTCCAATGCCCTAGTGAATTGAAAATGTCCAACGTGCGCCCAACCGTTTGTCATTTAGGCCAAAGCAGCGTGGCAAGAGGACAAGGACGACAGGTCACCGAGTATTTGAGCTTGTCTTTTTTAGTTTGGTTTTCAATCTTGTTGTTCAGAGTTAAGACGATATATTGCCATCTATCCTAGTTTCCTTCGGGCATGATAGATGGTGAAACAATATTTTGGCTTCTTTTCCTAGAAACAACATACTTGCCCCAAATTGTGCTGGTTTCCAGTAAAATGGCGGCACATTTGGTGGCAACAGTAACGTTGTATCTCTGTATTTTTGTCAATATAATATAGCAGGTAACACCTTTTTTACTTAAAAAAAAAAACTTGGTTTCTAACTGAAACATTTTCCCATGTTCAGAAATTTACAAATTTTCCTTCCCATGTTCAGAAATTTACAAATTTTCCTTCCATTGCAAAAACCAAAATTAATCATAGCTGCTTTGTTGTCCTTCCATGAAGCATTTCATACATTTAGATGCTTTGCCATGGTGTCCTTCCATGAAGCATTTCATACATTTAGTTGTTTCAGGTAAAAATGTGTGCGAGATTGTGGACATTTAAAAGATCATTTCTTTTTTATAAAATGTCGATTTAATAAGCTTGTGAGTTTTTCAAATTTTGCTTGGTTTGGCTTTTGGTTTCATCATTCATTACTTGTTGTTTACTTTTATCATATTTTCATATTGTTTGTTTATGTTTTTAAATAAATTTAGATTTAATAAGCATATCAACTTTTCATATTTTAATTGATTTGGTTTTTGATTTCACCTTTCATGATTAGTTTATTTTTTTTAATAAGTATGTGTATAAATGTTATCATTTATTCACCATATAAATATAAACAACTATGCCCTTTTAAAAAAATTACATTTGATTTGATTTATTCATGAGACACTTTGCAATTTGCAATTGGGTATAAATAATAATAATTAAATATCAAATTTGTAATGGAAAACACCAAATTTGTTTTTTTAATAAGTATTTATATTTTTTAATAAGTATTTAAATATCAAATTTGTAATGGAAAACACCAAATTTGTTTTTTTAATAAGTATTTATATAAGAGTTTTATATTTTTTAATAAGTATTTATTTGATTTATTCAAGACAATTATAAATATAAACAACTTTTTACTTATTTTCTAGACATTTTACAATTTGGTTAAAAAATTACATTTAATTTATTCATGAAACATTTTACAATTCGGTAAAAAAATTACATTTAATTTATTCATGAAACATTTTACAATTTAGTATAAATAGTAGTCATTAAATATCAAATCTGCAATGAAAAACTCCAAAACAAGATTACAAGGCTTTTATTAGGTGAAAAAACTAAAGATGAAATATCATAAATTCATTTGGATCTACAAGTATACAAAACAAATGTTTGTACTTAGTAATCAAGTTCCAATACAAGAGACATTGAGTAGAAGATTGCAATGTTTAAAAAAAAAATTAAGTGGATGAATTGAATATTTACAATGTGTTTTTTTTATGGATTTATATAGGGTATAGGGTTACTTTGTTACTTGTTCACAATTTTGGTCAAATTGAGAGTGGTTTTATATAGGATTTTAAAAGTTAAAGGCTTTCTCCCTTAATTGTTCTATTAAAACACAATTCTATTGAAAAAAATTATTCACTTTAAATAATTATATTTAGTAAAAAAAAATTATATATATATATTTTAATTTAATTAGAAAGTGGTAAAATCTATTATAATTGAGTTGTTAATTTGTAGTGAGGATAATAATCATCGACTGTTATTTTGCAATGAGGGTCTCATTGTTATTCAAAGAAAATCATGCCACCTGAAATGATCTGTAGGTCTTAGGCCTTACTCTTCCTTACTCTAAGGAAGATGATCACTTAGCTAATAAAAAGTAGTTTTAGGTCTTACTCGAGGACCATTCTTTGTATTTTATGTTAATATAAATAACATTTAAAAAGAAAACAAATTAAACTTTACACTTCTTTCTTACAATAACCTAACACCTTACTAATTTTGCAAGGCTTCGAGCATGATTTCGAGGGGTGTTTAATTTTTACTAATAAGGAAAACTTTAAGCACCACTTACAAATTCTCTCTAGAACATTGCAGTGAGAGATTCCTTAATCAAAGTCATGGAACTTGTCACTTCAATGTTTAGTGCAAGATTTCTGATAAGCACTTATTTTTTTCCAATAAGAGAAGCCTTAAGCACCCCTCGAAAATTCTCATCGGAACATGATTGAAGTAATAGGTTCCCATGTTAATTGTTGAACTTATTAATATTGGCCTTTATTTTAGTTTTGTTATAGGCAAGGACATCTTTGAAAAGTCTCGACAATACCAAGGCCTTAGTTCTATGGGTTTGATGCGAAGAACCCAAAGGTTTTGTTGGGGTGATTCCACAAAAGTCTTGATGGAAAAATATGTGGAAGCTCCACAAAATCCTTTATAGTACTGCTCTAGTAACATATTATATCTTGTAATGGTGCTTTATATTAATAGTAGTTATATTATATCTTGTAATGGTGCTTTGTCTGTGTTATCAACCATTCTATGTATTATGTATATACAATAATTTATCTTCATAGAAATCATTCTACTATTGCATAATTATTTCTAAAAATATATTTTTTCTATTGAGATGTGACTTGCAAATGATTTCTTACAAGTGGTTAAACTTGTCAACATGTGATCAAATTTATTTTTCTTGTGACGACCAGACCCCTTGGTCAATAGCCACAATCCCTATGGTTAGAAATTCTCCATTGTAACCAAAATCAAATACATATAAGGACTAAGAAATACTAAGTCATGAAAATTAACATAGAGAGAAACATTGTATCATCCAAATTCTATCATTGTGCATTCAGTAAGAAACCTTACATTTTAACCAAAAGGAAATACATACAAGCACTAATAAATGATAAGAGTCATAAAAAACATAAAAATAATACATATCATCTAATTTTTAGCATTCTTCATTCACTAAGAAATCACTGATATTAAAATTTGTGCAATCTGTTTGTGTTTCCTTCTATATGCATACTACCATTCTCTTGAATACAAATGCAACTTAGATACTTTGATAAAGGGAGCACATATACAAGCCTCATTTCTAGGCATGTGTATTAGTGTCGAACAAACCATTGGGTTGTCCCACAAAGGTGCATATTAATGTGACATTTCAATACATGAACACATAATTTCAGAAGTTTTTTAATCACCTTTGTGGGACAACCCAATGGTTTGTTCCACACTAATGCACATGCCTACAAATGAGGCTCGCATATGTGCACCCTTTATCAAAGTATCTAAGTTGCATTTGTATTCAAGAGAATGGTAGTATGCATATAGAAGGAAACACAAACAAAGTGAACAATTTTTAATATCAGTGATTTCTTAGTGAATGAAGAATGCTAACAATTAGATGATATGTATTATTTTGATGTTTTTCACGACTCTTATAATTTATTAGTGCTTTATTAGTGCTTGTATGTATTTTCTCTAGCTCATGTTCTACCTTCCTCCATCACCCCGCATCACTTGGAACTAAATAGAGTGTTTTTGAAATGTGATCGGGAACAAATGAGAGGCGAAAGTTTAAATTTCAAATTTGAAACCATCTCATCACATTTAAAATTGTTTTGGTTCTTCAACCCTCCGCAACGATGATGGTAGTTCTAATGGAGACAATGTTGGGAAGAAAGGTAAAAGTAAAATAGATGGCTGGAAAAGGTGCAGGTAAACAGGAGAGTTGGGCCTGCCCGAGTTGTCCCATCTCTAGTTCCGACGATCCATTTCATAGAACATTTAGCTTTACTGGTGCATAATCTAGTCTTGAAATTGCCTGAGAATTCATACTAAAATCAAAGCAGTAAATTTCCAAACTCACAAATGGAAATGGTTCTTTTGGCCATGATCACTCAGACTTAATTGTCAATGTTAGGGACTCAGATTACAAGTAAATCATTCACTCTTAAAGTGTTCCTACTTGCAAACACACTCCGTTTAGTTAACCAAGCTTCAAGACGAAACAAGGTTATCTCAAGGTGTGAGTTAAAAGGCTGGATGAAAGACAAATTACTCTATTAGTGCAAAATAAGGGAATGTGCTGATAAGCAAGGCATAAAGGAATTGCAAACATAGTTTAACTCTGAGTATATTTGTGTGAAGATTGTTTGTATGGCAGGGAAGATGAAAGATCAATCAATCACATTGTCGTCTTTAACATCTATATCTGAAACTTTCATAGATCACATAGTCAAAGTAACATTGCTTGCAAGTTAATTAAAATGAATTTTGATTCTAAAAGAAATCAAAACATAACATGCAAGTAACAAAAGAAACTTCTAGAACCACTTACATAAAGACAACGTAGACCAGGGGGTCCTCCTGGAATATGTTGTTGAGGAAAACTTAGACTTGTTTGGAAAGATCTAACGCATTAATTAAAAGAAAAAACTCCATTATATTGATAGTTTCAGAACAATTCAACAGTTACAAAAGGTCTGATGCATAATCATAATATCTCCACTTCAATTGATCCCTATGTTGTCCTTTGAGGAAATATGTATACAAATTATTCAATGGGGAGAATAAGAACCAATTCCCCAATCCTAGAAGTAACCAATCAGGTCCAATATGGATTTTACAAATTAAGAAAATTGAAAACCAACCACAACAGAAAAATCTAGGAAATTTTGTTTTGAAGAAACACTCTTACAACCCACATATTTCACTTTTTGGGGAATTTTCCATCAAATTAACCTTAACGACCCTATTCCGCACAAAACCCATGTCATAAAATTCCTTGATTCATCCTCATCGCTCCAAAAATCACCTTTGAATATCATTGTTTGGAAATTGCACATTACACTCTATTTTACAAAACTGATTGTATAAATTGTAGACTGGATCTCCATTCTAGCGCATGGAATAATATATTTTTGATATTGTGAGATGTATCCTCAAGTTCCTGGCTGGCGAAACCTGATTTTATGAGCATGTAGGTGGATATATTTCTTACTCTACACATTTCTTGTAACTGCTTTGTCGATTTTGACCATATGTTGACCATCGGGTTCCAATTGCTATGCGGATGGCGGAATAGGTAAAACACCATCTCTTGATGTTGATGAAGTACCACTAGGTGGATTTTTCCCTTCTGAGCGAGCAAAAGTATGCAAATCACCAATTCCTGTAATAACTGGTAAAACAAGGTTAATTCCTGTAATAGTTGATTTATAGGCAATTGTTTGCAAAAATATCTTTAATTATCATCTCCAAGAAAAACTAAGAGTTTCTTCGAAAAGACAACTTATTATCTTGTTTGTGCATGCTATGCCATTAAGTAGATGAAAATAGGCAAAAATAGAGGGGTTTAAGGTAAAAATGGAGGTGAATGGGCCCGATGAAAAGATAAAAAATGACACTCAACAATCCTTAATAGGAAACAAATAAAATGTTTGGTGATATTTTTGTAAAAATATTCAAATTTCTAAGGATTTTATATATTTTCTATAAAATTTAGGCTATTTTTAAGGTAAAATAATTTTATTCTATAGAATTTGGGCGAATCACTTTTATAAAAAATGGAAATTAGCAAATATTTTTTTTGGAAAATCAACCCATGGGTGATATATAGCCCTTAAAAGTTTCCTTGTTCAAAAGACCTTGACATCACCCAAAGGGAGAAACTATGGGAGAGGTAGTTAAAAATAGGGTTCCAAATGGTTGGAGGGTAATGCTACATAGGTTGTATGTGCATGTAAAGGTTAAAATCATAATTGTAGAAGATTTTTTTAGTAATCTTTAACAATGAAATTGGGGTGAAACATGATTTCTCCCTTTGCCACACTATTAGGACTTTACATAGATAAGTAGAAGAATGGATAAAATTGGGGTGAAACAAGATTGCCACCTCTTTGTGTTCAATACCAAACACTTGAATACATAAACACCACAATAGATCTAGAGAACAATACACAAAATCTCACACTTTATTATTATAAAACCCTTAGGGTACGACAACACCACACAAATGATCCTATTATGGAAGGGATCCTCTCCTGTTCACTTTCCTCTTCCAAGGGGCAACCTCCTAATGAGCTACACACTCCAAATACAACACTTCTTCTTCACATCTCATTACATTTCTTGAACCCCTTTATATAATTATACCAACCACCCAAGAACATTCGAGAGGAGGAACCTTCTAGAAGCAAAACCTTCTAGTAAGTCCTCTTACATTTATTATGTTTATATTGATATATCTAACTACCACATTGGACCTTATTTAATAATATAGTGGACCTAGTCCACCTTACATTGAATGACCTCCAATATTATCACTACGGTCCATTCAACCCCCCCACTACCTCTCTAGCTACACTACATTCCATCCCCCTTATGAAAGCGTTGTCCTCAACGTTGGTTATGAGGGTGTACAACCATATACCGGGTGTAACACCCTATTTCCCCCAGTTTGTAAATATAACTATAATGGCCAAGAGGCTATGGAAAACTCAATATGTGTGAACGTTTGATTTGATGTACCTTTGTATAAAGGGTCAATGAATGTGAATCCTATTATTTACTAGAAAATGGATAAGTGTTGCATGACTACTGGAAGGGGGATGTGCTAAGGAGAGACCACAAATTCCATGAAAGAGATGGTGAAAGGGACCAGGAATGGTTGCATTAACCTTCACCAAACCAGTACATTAGTGATTTTAATTGCTTAGGACCAGAACAGTCCTCTGACCCATAAATGAATTTCAGTCAGACTGGTAGGTGGGAAGACCTCCTCAAAGAGTTAATGAGGGGATGGGGCAACGCTCCCATCTATAAGGCTTCTAGACCTAACCACAGACTGGGAATTCGAGCCACACACAACCTTGCTGAAAGAGGCAAGAAGGAAAGGTGTGGTGGGCAGAGGAGACCTGGAAAGAGTGCAGAGACGAGAGGTTAAGTTCTCGGGTTCAAGAGAGAACTAAAAAATGAACGTTCTGGTCATAGGGAGATGGCTAGCGAGGTTTATGATACAAGATGATAAACGGGGCTGGTCCTCCTTGGTTGGTATAGTGTAAACCATTACCAAGGCCCTGTGGGAGGAGGAGAGTAGTCTTTGTCCCTACTGTCGCTTAGCCAGAAGAAGGTACTCTGTACAAAGCATTGTGGTATATCTCTAGGGTGGCTAGTCGTAAATTCGTTATGAGTGACTAAGCCTATGGTTGGGAGGAAACACGCACCCCTTTCAGCAGTCGCTTCACGTTATTTGGTTTCGATAAGTATTTTCCCTGTTTTATGTATTAATCGGGAATAATGTATGAATTTTTGGATTTATACATCTGTGTAATTATAAATGATTTCTGTGTGGAATGGTTATGATATGTGTATGCCTTCATATCTTCGTGAATTTAACCTTCTGACTGATAGTCTATATGCCCATCTTAGCTCCTAAGGCTACCTGGGGCATAATCCTGTAAGACGACCAAGATGGGATATACCGCGTCAACCTGAAACCTGTCCGTCTGAAGAGGATATCTCTTCCAGACCCTTGGTCGTGCAACCAATCTTATAGGTCCGAGTCCTTAACCATTTCATGGCAAAGCTCAGGATGAATAACGAATTTCAAACCTTGAAAGGAGAAGGTCTCTTCGTTTGGAAGACGAGTTGACGAGATCCATTTGGTAAAACCCATATGACCAATACCCAGAAACCTTAGGCTAGGTCCTCTTGGCTTCGGAGCTCCGAAAGTTTGGGACTTCGGAGTATGATCGACCTTACCAACCTTATGTTGGTTGAAGGTAACTGGGATACTCGGTTTCCCGTAGGGCTTGACTGGTGTTAGGTGGTTCCCCGGGTAGCTAGGCGAACCCGCCTGACCAACTAGGTCGGGATCTGGAACCTCGAAGGTCGGAGCCGCAAAGGACCCAACACTGTATATCGAGGGATCCTTCGGGTTCCTTCCCAGTCATTGATATACTAGGGATGCATGGCGCTAGCCCCTTTTGTTCAGAGATCAGTCCCTTCATGAGATAAGAGGAGTTTGCATCGCAACACTCTCAAACATCAAACCCTCAAGGTGACGAGAGCCATAGATCTGCAAATCTACATGGTCGGATCTCAACCATGAGATCTGAGAAGTGTTGGAAGACTTTCAGTCCAAGGTGACATGGTGCAGTGATGTCACCCAGGGTGATGTGGGCCCTATCTTGACGTGCCACGTGTCACCCAAAGGAAAGGAAATAAGTGAAAGCATTCCAAAATGTGTAACCCTGAAGAGTTAAAGAAATCCAAACCACCCTCTTTCAATGGAGAGATTGAAAATGGGAAATAGGCAGAATCTTGGATGCTTGGTTTAAATAAGTACTTCAGAGTTCATGACTACTCTGAAAACTTGAAGGCTCAAATAAACATTTTCAACCTGAATGGAAAGGCTTCCATTTGGTGGGAAGACCTTAAGAATGTGAAAGGAATCCATGAAGATAAATTATCATGGAAACAGTTTGAGAAACACTTCAAGAAGAAGTATATGTCAAAGAAATAACTTGACGGGAAGACTAAGGAGTTCTATGAACTCAAGTTGGGGAAGCTCATCATAGAGGAATATGTTAATAAATTCCTCGAGCTACTGAGGTATGTTCCCTACATAAGGGATGAAAATGTAAAAGTGCAACGATTTATCAATGGGTTACCTAATACCTATTGGAATAGGATTGAGTTTGATGAGCCAAAGACATTAGAAGACACTATCCATAAGGCAAGGTATTGTTATGAACTGCTCGGGTGTCAGACAGAACCTCGAGAGAACTGGAAGAAGAAGAGAAATTTGGGATTTAATAAGAAGAGATTAAAATCCTCAAGGTTTAAGAACTATAGGAAGGACTCTAGGATAAGACCAGAAGTGTATATCATCAAAATTTCCCCTCTCGGAGTGGAAATAAACCTCTTGGAGCAACCCTAGGAAGGAATGATAACCCAAATAAGGAACCCTTGAAATGTTGGGGTTGTGGAGAAGAGCATCTGCTGAGGGATTGTCCCAATAGACAACAAAACAATAGGAGGATATACAACATCCAAGAAGCTATCACAGTCAATGATGTGGCTAGGAGCATGCCACAAATTTATGCAGCCATGGATAACAAACAAGCCGACCACCAAGATTCAGTGGTGGATATGGAAGGTATGATCGCCAACCATATAGTTTCTATTTTAATTGACCCTGGTTCTAATTTGAGTTATGTGGCCCCTCAGACTGCTGATAAGTGTAAACTGCAACCAGTTAGACATGCTAAGTCGTGGTTGGTACAACTAGCCACTGGAACCAAAAGACAAGTAGCATAGGTCATACTAGCTCGCCAATTCATCCTGGATGGGTTGCCCGCCCAAGATACCCTTAATATACTTCCCCTAGGATCTTATGACGTGTTGATTGGTATGGAATGGTTAGTTTCTCATAAAACTAAGTTGGAATCTTACCATAAAACCTTAGAATGTGTAAATGAAGAAGGGAGAAAGGTAACCCTCCAAGGGATTCAGAAGCATGTCTCGGTGAGACAAATATCATCACTCCAAATAAAAATGTATTGCAGAAAGGGGTTTCCTCTATATGAAATAAAAGTGTTGTAATATGTTGAGGATGACAGACCGAACCTAGAGGACCATCCCATATTAAGAGAATATAGAGACATGTTTCTAGAAGAGATATCGGGTCTACCTCCGAGAAGAGACATTGACTTCTCGATAGAACTTGCACCAGGAGCAGTGCCAGTGTCCAGGACACCCTATAGGATGAGTACACCTAAGCTAGTTTTCTGAAGCTACAGCTAAAGGAAATGATGGAAAAAGGCTACATCCGGCCCAATGTGTCTCCATGGGGAGAACCATATTTGTTTGTGAATAAGAAAGATGGCACACTCTGACTATATTTGTTTGTGAATAAGAAAGATGGCACACTCTGACTGTGCATAGATTATAGACAACTCAATGAGACAACCATAAAGAACAAGTACCCCTTACCAAGAATTGATGACTTGTTCGAGCAATTAGGGTGTGCTTCCATTTTCTCAAAGATTGACTTAAGGTTTGGGTTCCTGTTGGCAACCAATAATAATTTTGATTCTCAGTCAAAGTCCCCACAAAAGATCATACCTTTATGTAGCTTCCATCATCTTCTATTTGTAAATGTTTATGTTTCCGAGTTTCAAGCCGATTATTGGGTTAAGTTTACCTTATTAAGTTTTTGTCGTTTTCATTTTTGTTTTATTTTTAATTCATGATTGTAAGCATGAATTTAAACATAAAATTTGGCTTGGTTTCATAATCTTTTACCTTAGAAATATCATTTTAAAAGCCACCCATATGTGATTAAAATTCAAATCTATGAAATGGTTGATTAATCCATTATCGAATTTTAATTGTTTTATTATGGTTGTTATGAATTCAATGGTTCGATAGTTCATTGTCAAAATGTTTTGATGCATGAATAACCTTGGTTAACTGTTGATATTCTTTTCACGAGTTTAATGGTCATATCAGCATTCATGCCAATGAGTATAGACATGTTGTACTTGTGTTTTCACCTTACCTTGCTGGCCCAAAACATTGATGAAGCTATTCATTATGTGCATAGGGTTTTGTACTATGTAGGTTTTGGCACTCATCGCAAGAGATGGTATGGATTTCTGTGAACCCTCTGGTTTTTGTTCTCCCTAATTCTCCTATCCCAGTTATGATAGCCCCCAAGCTCTGCTATTTTCATGCTTTCACTCTCTGCTTAGACATGTTTTTGTTGTTCATCCGTTGGGAACCTAAACCTAGCCTTGGTGATTTCTGATTATATCATTTTCACAGTGGCCATGGCTCCTTTGGTTCAGATTGAACCAAATGACTCTGAGTTTCTTTTTTAAGAAAACCCATAATTTCATATTTGAGACACGTTTTTGCGGGAAGGTTTCTGAGCAAACGGTTACGAATTTGGCCAATCCTTTTAAAACCCATTTCGGAAATGGGGTCATTTACTTGCCATGCCAACAATTGTTTTATAACCCACACAGTTTCAGAGATACATCTTGTTCTTTGGAAGACAAATTTTCATAATTTCTTTTGCGGTTGAGGTAAGCGTTTTTGTTTTTATTTATTTTGCTCAGAGATCCAAGCCTGTATATTGGTTTTGTTGGGAAACCTTTCCGATAAGAAATGGATTCACACAGTTCTATGCTACAACCAATCCTCTTTTAATTACAAACCATAACTCACACATGCCAGTGGTTGAAATCCAGTTTGTTAATTCAATTGATAGACCAGAGTTTATTGATAAAATCCCTCTAGATAAAGGATTACCATGTAGGTTTTCACCTGGAAGATCTCTGAAACAAGCGATTACCGAATTAAAATAAAATGATCCTCCTATGCCGATGAATGATTCTAGTTTAAACATTGATGATAAACCTATTATAAAAAGAATTCGTAAGGGTAAGAGGGTTGGGAATATAATCATTAAGAACACAACTAGTTTCAAAGCAATTATAAACTCTGAAATGTCAGATCCCTCTTTGGCTAATTTTTAATGGTAAAACAATTTTGTTTTGATTTCATTCAATTCTGTTATCCAAGTCGAAATAAGTAGATTTAAATTTTGATTTCATTTGCTAATTCTGTAGAAAATCTGTTTTGAATAATAATTAGTAATTTTTAATTGTTTTTCTAATATATCAAATTGGTTTTGCTATTCTCAAGAAATGGAAGATTGTGTTGTTGATTGCTTGGAGTAAATACTTTCAATTATATGCTTAAATGATCAACAATTTCTCCTTCTTTATGTTTTATAAAAATTTGATTTAATTTTGAACAAACCAACTCTTGTATGAGTGGTTTCTAATTCACAATTTTTGTAATATTACTTAATTTTGGGAGATTCAACTCTATCTTGTGTGATATGAGTATTTGGATCCTGGATTACTTTAAATACTGTTCACTCTTGTAGTGAAAGACATCTTTGATTCGAACGCATTATGGACATGTAATTCCCAAGACTGTATGGACAAGTTGTTCACATCTCGACTTTAGACCAGCGTGACACCGCTCCATTACGTTTTGCCTTTTATATTATGGAATATTAATATGTTAAACAACTTTAGTCTTATTAGCATATGATGTTTCATTTTATTCAACACTTTAAATTCTGTCTATAATTTGTTGTTCATATATTGTATCTGTGATCGCTATTTCATTTTAATATCATTCATTTAGGCTTGATGTTAAATTGATTTGTTATATGAATGCTTCATGTTAAATTTCTTTTACTATAAGAACTCATCATTACAAGGTCATTGAATCTATATGTTTATTTCTCCACTTTTATATCATTGCTCCAAAAATACCTTGAGTTTATTCTGGGAATGTTAGCAAAAGCATGTTACAGATTTCCCTCACAGGCGAGATAGCTGGAAGTTTGAATTGCATAGGGATATAGACAAATTATGTGACTAATCTCAGGTTAGTTTTATTTGTATTCTATTTCTGTTATTAGTTGATTTATTAATGAAATAAGACAATTTAATTTGGCTGTGACTATTATTCTGTTCTTTTTTAAGATAATGTTTTATTAGTATCTTTTTTAGTTCTTAGATTTTAGACTATTAAACAGACAATATAAAAATATGTGCTTTATTTATCTACTTCATTAACAATTGAAAAAACATTGATTTCGCAAGACATCCACCAAAACTTGCAATTTGTAAATACCCTGTTCATATTTATGTTTTTGTTTTAACACTTGTAAATAATTAAATTCATGTACATAGTATCGTAGTTATAGCTTTAGAATAGTTTATTTCTTTTCTTTGTTTTAGGAACCTAGTTGGCTAATGGAGCCATTAAACCCGCCAGGATAGATCATACCAAACGGCTTGGGTTAATTAGACATCCTCGGTCCGGATCTATCCTTCCAATTGACAGTGTGTCACTTACGCCCATCAATAGTACCTTCAAGTCCAAATCAAGGATGAATACATCCAAAAAACAACCTTCAGGACCCGATATGGTCACTATGAATTTGTGGTGGTGCCATTTGGATAAACCGATGCCCTTGCCACTTTTATGTGCTTGATGAATAATGTACTCAACAAATTCCTAGAGAGGTTTGTATTGGTTTTCATTGATGATATCCTAATCTACTCCAAGAACATAGAGGAGCATGAAGAGCATCTTAGACTTGTTCTTCAAGTACTAAGAGAACATCATCTCTACACTAAGCTTAGCAAGTGTGAATTTTTCTAGAAGAAAGTCCATTACTTAGGCCATGTCATTTCTAAAGAAGGAGTGGTAGTAGACCCTGACAAGATCGAATCTATTATGGAATGGCCTACCCCAAAGGATGTATCTCATATCATATCCTTTATGGGTTGGAAGGATACTATAGAAGGTTCATAAAAGGATTTTCCAAGATTGGTTGTCCAATCACTACCCTTCAGAAGAAGGGGGTTAAATTCACTTGGACACCAGAATGTGAAGAAAGATTTCAGGCACTGAAACATCTTCTGACTCACACACCCATGATGAAGATTGAAGACCCTAATAATGACTTCCTTGTGCACACATATGCCTATGAGGAAGGACTCAGAGGATTCCTTATGCAAGAAGGATTTGTAATTTGTTATGAATCCATAAAATTGAATGACCATGAAATAAATTATGTGACCCATGATTTAGAGTTGGTTGCCATAGTGCATGCTTTAAAAATGTGGAGGCATTACCTCTCGGGTAGGATATTTGTACTTATTACAAACCACAGTGGGTTGAGGCACATGTTTTATCAACCAAAACTCAATTCTAGAAAATTTAGGTGGATGGCTCTCCTTAGCGGGTTTGATTTCAAAATCAAACACATCAAAGGAAATGAAAATAGGGTGGTCGATGCCCTTAGTAGAAGTGTGAAAACGATTCACCTGGCAGCGGTGAGAACTTGTGAAATGAATTTCAGGGAAAGAGTCAGGAATGCGTGAGAAATAGATGCATTCTTCAAGACCGTGACCTTGTGCCTAAGGCAAGATCCTACAGGGCTAAAGTATGAAGGCTATCAGATGTTGGATGAGGGTCTGCTGACTTACAAAAACATATTGTATATTCCAATTTGTGACAACTTGAAGAGGTTCATAATGGACGAACTGCCCAAGAGACCATATGTTGGTCACCCAGGGTATCGGAAAATGATCACGACCACTAGGAAACAATTCTATTGGCATGGATTGAAAAAGAACATAGCTTATTATTTAGCTAAGTGTATATAATGCCAACAAGTTAAGGTAGAACACTAGCACCCAACAGGGTTTTTACAACCTCTACTAACTACAAAATGGAAATGGGAAACCATCTCCATGGATTTCATCACTGGATTACCAAAATCGACCAAGTAGAACGATGCCATCATGGTAGTGGTGGACAAATTGAGAAAGTATGCTCACTTCATTCCTGTCAAATCGACTTGCAAGGTAATAGATATTGCCAACATATTCATGAAGGAGATATTCAGACTGCACGACATGCCTAGGGAGATTGTATCTGATAGAGATACAAAATTCACTTCAAGATTTTGGAAATCCTTGATGAATGGTTTTGAGACTAAATTGTTGTTTAGCACAACCTATCACCCTCAAACCAATGGACAAATTGAAAGAGTAAACTAGATATTATAATACATGTTAAGGATGCATGTACTTCATCAACCTAAAAAGTGGGAAGACTACCTACCATTGGTAGAATTTTCCTACAACAACGGTTACCAAGAGTCCCTGAAGATGAGCCCTTTTGAATCCCTCTATGGTAGACAGTGCAAGACTCCAGTCAGCGAGGATAATACAGTGGATAGAATTACAACCAGACCCAACATGTTGAAAGAAATAGAACAACAAGTGATTCAGATAAAGAAAAATATGAAAATTGCTCAGGATAGATAGAAAAGTTACGCCGACAGAAAGAGAACTCCCAGAGAGTTCAAGAGAGGAGACCATGTCTATCTTAGAGTTATACCCAGGAATAGTTCCATGAGAATGGGAGCTTATGCCAAGCTGGCACCTCAGTATTTTGGACCCTTTGAAGTTTTAGAGAGAGTGGGACATGTAGCCTATAGGCTAGCACTCCCTCCCATAGTAAAGGAACATAATGTTTTCCATGTTTCATTATTGAAGAAATGTGTACATGATTCTAATCATATAATTGATTGGTCTATGATCCAGGTGGAGCCACAGGGAGAATTCTTTCTAGAACCTCAATGCATACTAGACAGGAAGGAAACCCCACTTAGGAACTAAATTAGGAACTAAACCATTGCATAGGTCAAGGTGCAGTGGAAACAATTTGGCCCAGATGAGGCTACATGGGAAATGGAGGATGCCATGAGACAGACATATCCATTTCTGGTTACTTTTGTAAATACAGATCATGTTGGTGGATAGAACATCAGGGATGATGTTCCTTTAAGGGGGATGGAATTGTAACACCCTGTTTCCCCAGTTTGTAAATATAACTATAATGGCCAAGAGACTATGGAAAACTCAATATGTGTGAACGTTTGATTTGATGGACCTTTGTATAAAGGGTCAATGAATGTGAATCTTGTTATTTACTAGAAAATGGATAAGTGTTGCATGGATGCTGGAAGGGGGATGTTCTAAGAAGAGACCACACATGCTATGAAAGAGATAATGAAGGGGACCAGGAATGTTTGCATAAAATTCACCAAACTAATACATTACTGATTTTAATTGCTCAGGACCAGAACAATCCTTTGAACTAACTGAATTACATTTAGACTGGTAGGTGGGAATACCTCCTTAAAGAGACAATGAGGGGATGGGGTAGCACACCCATTTGTAAGTCTTCCAGACCTAACCACAGAAGGAGAATTTGAGCCACACATAACCTTGTTGAAATAAGAAATAAGGATAGGTGCGGTGGGCAGAGGTGACCTGTGAAGAGTGCAGAGACGAGAGGTTAAGCTCTTGGGTTCAAGAGAGAACTGAAAAATGAATGTTCTGGTTGCAGGGAGATAGCTAGCGGGGTTTATGATACAAGATGATAAACAGGGCTGGTCCTTCTTGCTTGGTATCATGTAAGACATTGACAAGGCCCTACAGGAGGAGGAGAGTAACCTCCATCCTTACTGTCGCTGAGCTAGAAGAGGGGACTCTGTGTAGAGCATCATGGTCTAGCTCAGGGGTAGCTAGTGTTAAATCCTTTAGGAGTGACTGAGCCTATGGTTGGGAGGAAACAAGAACCCCTTTCAGTAGTCGTTTCATGTTATCTGGTTTTGATAATAATTTTCATTGTTTTATGTATTAATCAGGAATAATGTATGAATGCTTGGATTTATACATCTGTGTAATTACAAATGATTTCTGTGTGGAATGGTTATGATATGTGTATGCCTTCATCTCTTCATGAACTTACCCTTCTGAATGATAGTCTGTATTCCCAAATCATCTCTTGAGGTTATGTGGGGCATAATCCTTTAAGACAACCAATATGGGAGATACTGCGTCGACCTGAACCTATCCGTCTAAAGAGGATATCTCTTCCAGATCCTTGGTCATGCGACCGGGATTCCAGGCCCAAGTCCTTAACCATTTCATGACAAAGCTAAGGAAGAACAGTGAATTTCAAAAATTGAAAGGAGAAGTTCTCTTTGTTTGGAAGACGAGCAGATGAGATCCGTTCTAGAAAACCCATATGACCAATACCTAGGAACCTTAGGCTAGGCCTAAGAAGGCTATGTCCTCTTGGCTTCGGAGCTCCGGAAGCTTGAGACTTTGGAGTATGATCGACCTTACCAGCCTTATACTTGTTGAGATTCAAGAAGAAGATCCTAGTGAAAATTATGCACCTACACTAGGATGGATCCTCAGGCTATTTTTAGATGGAAGTCTATGTTTAGATGATGAGAAAATTCTATTTATAGATTATGTCTATTTATAGATGGTGAAAAAATTCTATTTATAGATGTATGTCGACTATTATTATCCCTTAATAATAGTTGGACAATAAATATTAATCTATTCTCATTGAGCACTTGGAAATAGTTAACTGAAGTGGAAAACCAGTTAGCTATAGGAAATTTGAGTTCAAAGGTTGGTTGGTGGGACATGCAAGTCGAATTAGTTGTAACTAAGTGATTCGAAGTTGTAACAGAGTTGGATGTGTAGTTATGTGAGTTGTAAAGTAGTTTAACTCAGTTAAGTGAGTTAAGCTCAGTTGTACTAGTTGTAACTAAACTTACACTAGTGAGAGATCAGTGAATTAATTATTAATTAATTCATAATTAGTGGTCTCACATGCAACTAAAGATTTACCACTATTAACTACATGCATGTCAGATCCAGTTGAGACCCAGTTGAGATAACAGGTGAAAGGGACAGTTTGACTATCAATTGTGACTTTAGTGGGTGCACTCATGAAACCACACACACATTGGATGTGCCCATGAGGATTGTGGAACCTAGGCAAGATAAATTAATTCATTGCAGGGATTTCCATTAGCAAGGATTACGAAGATGAGGTAGGTTGTTTGGAAGCAGTAATTTGGCACATGAATTTGTCAATTTTTGTATGACAGTGTGAGACGATTGTATATTGTACTGAGAGCTCTTGGATTAGATTTTTGTATGATATTGTTTCAGGATCCATGATATATACATAATATATGATAGTGGGGTTTTTAGCTTTATGCTTTCCCGGTAAAACATCTGTGTTATGTGTGATTGATCCTTCTTCTTGCAATTGGTGATCGTGTTTTAAATTCCGCAAGAATATTTACAGAAGCTATTTTATATTTAACAATGGCATATACTTGTTAGATCAGGAGAATCATACAATACATAATTTATATTAAATTTCTACATGGTGTCAAAGCACAAGAAATTGCAAAAGTTGAGTTTGTGATTGGATAGAATTCGAATTTGCAGAAAGACTTTCTTGGTGCTACAACTGATTCAAGATCGAAATGGATTTCAATGGCTTGAGGCTAGAGTATGCACTCAAGGGAATCTCGAACTACATTTCTTGGAATGACAGGATGGAGGTAGTACTCGAAGACAATGGCTTGAAGGAATTCATTGACAAAGATGTTCCTAAGCTAGATGTTGCAGACACTGCAAATCTTGATGCATGGCAAAAGAAAGTGGCAAAGGCGAGAAGGATCCTGTTGGAGGGAGTAAGAGACCACATTGTCTCAAACCTCCATGGGAAAGCCACACCATATGCAATGTGGAAGAATTTGACAGATCTATTCCAAAACAACAATGCCCATAGGAAATTGGTGCTCAAAGATAAACTCAGGAAGATCAAGATGGAGAAGGGCGACTCCATTCCAAAATATCTCACGAAGTTTGTCCAATGTCGAGATGAGATGGGGAGTGTGGGAATAACAATCACTGATGATGATTTGGTGAGCTTGGCTCTCCTAAGACTTCCCAAAAATTGGCACAGTTATCAAGACTCTGTCAATGGAAGGGGAAAATTGCCAGATTGGGAATGACTATGGTCGAATTTGTTGCAGGAGGAGTTTAGGCAGAACACCAGAGATGACTCTTCATCAAAGCATGATGATGAGTATGATTGTTCTTTGGCTGCCAAGGCAAGGAAAGGGAAGGGGAAGAAATTCCATTCCAAATCCGATTCTAAAGGCAAGAAGCTGGATTTGTCCAAAGTGGAAGTGTTTTCACTGTCACGAACATGGGAATCTCGCTACTAACTGTCCGCAACAGAAGAAGAAAAAGAAGGTTGTTGGAGATGCAGCTAGTGAGGCCCTTGCCTCACAATTTGAACTTGAATTCTCCTTGATCACATGCATGGAATCAAGTGCATTGGGATCGGTGTGGTATTTGGATAGTGGCGCTTCCTTCCACATGACGGGAGATAAGGAGCTTTTTAGTGACTTGGAGCAGAGAGATCTCAAAATGCATATAGAGATGGGTGACGATGGACGATACAGTGCGACTGGCATTGGTACCATTACCTTTCAGAGGGAGTCAGGTAAACCATTTCAATTGAAATATGTTATGCATGTTCTAGGTCTGAAGAAAAACTTGGTCTCAGTCGCAATGTTGGAGGACAGAGGCTATGATGTTGTTTTTAGCAATGGAAATGCCTTCCTGCGACATAAAACAACAGGTCAAATCAAGAAGACAGGGATTCGAGTTAAGAATATCTACAAGTTGGAGGTAGATGGTTGCCCTGCCATGATGGGAAAGGCAAAAAAAATTGTGAGCCAGGATGAGGGAAAATTATGGCATAAGCGATTGGGCCATCTTCATCATGGAGCCTTGAAAATCTTGCAGCAAATATCTACTGGACTTCCAATGGGAACACTTTCTCAATTAGATCAGTGAAAGGGTTGCACCATGGGGAAGTATGTAAAGTCCACCTTTCATGAAAAGGAGAACCGTGCTTTGGTGATCCCAAAGAGAATTCACACAGACGTGTGTGGACCATTCTCAGTTGCTTCAACAACAAAACATAAGTATTATGTTATTTTTGTTGATGAATTTTCTCATAAATGTTGGATGTTCTTCATGCAGAAGAAGGATCAAACATTCTCAAATTTATGTGAGTTTAAAGAATTGGTGGAGAAAGAGTCGAGGAAGCAAGTGAAGGATCTAAGGAGCGATAATGGTGGAGAATACATCTATAATGAATTCAAATACTTCTACAACAAAGAAGGAATTCAAAGAGAACTCATAGTGCCTCATAACCCACAACAAAATGAGGTCACAAAGAGGTAGAACAGAATGATCGTGGGTGCATCACTAGCGATGTTGCATGACCAGGGCCTACCAATGCATTTATGGGCGAAAGCATGCAATAATGTTGTTTATGTGAAAAACAGTTGTCTTTATAGAGTACTTGGCATGAGTACACCCAAAGAAGCTTTCACTGGTAATAAGCATGATGTTTCTCATTTTAGGATTTTTGGCTCATATGTTTATGTGCATGTGACCAAGAATGCCAGGAATAAGCTGGAGTCGACTGCTGAAGTTGGGATATTTGTGGGGTACACAAAAACACCTCATAATTATCGTGTGTATTTTCCTAATATTAAGATGATTGTTATGTGACAGGATATAAAATTCGATGAGGGGAAATCCATGCGGTTGTCGCTTGAGAGGGAGCTAGACTTGCATGCAGAGGAGCAACTGCTGGTTCCCAAAGATGAGTCTCAAGATTTGGATCAGCCACAAGAGGAGGTTCATGGAGTGGAGGAAGCCACTCATGCAGATCCATCCATCATAAATGGTAGAAAGCGCACCACAGAAGCTGATAGATTGAGACTAGATGATGCACAGAATGTAGATGATGCACAGAATGTAGGAGCCCCTAATTCACAATGCAAACAGAGACAGTCTCCTGATCGATTTACTGGATACATGGCTCTCATGAGCAAATGTATTGTGAATGAACCTTCTTCCTTT
>JZKD02S1785136.1:184990-195794 GCA_000966675.3 Picea glauca | reverse complement strand
AAAAACAGTGCATGGGAAATTGTCCCAAGACCGGTCGACAAATCAGTGGTAGGTTCGAGATGGATCTACAAGGTAAAGCAAGTTGTTGATGGGAGTGTGGAGAAATACAAGGCCAAATTTGTGGCCCGAGGCTTCTCATAGATCGAGGGGATAGATTATGATGAGACCTTACCTGTCGCAAGGTACTTTTCCATAAGATCCATCTTTGCACTCTCAACGCAAATGGGCTGACACATTCATCAGATGGATGTAAAAAATGCGTTTCTCAATGGGATCATTGAGGAAGAGGTGTACATAGAGCAGCCTGAAGGATTTGAGATCTTCAGCAATGAGTCGCATGTGTGTCGACTCAAAAGAGCGTTGTATGGGTTGAAGAAAGCACCTCGTGCTTGGTACACTCGGATATACGGCTATTTCACCGGACTGTGCTTCACCAAAAGTGAAGCGGATGCAAACCTATACCAAATTGTGGTGTAGGGTAAGATTTTAATCATTTTTATTTATGTTGATTATTTAATACTGACTGGTGATGAGAAACTGATACACTCATGCAAGGAGGACCTTGCAAAGGAGTTCGAGATGAAGGATATGGGCCTCCTTCATTATTTCCTTGGATTGGAAATATGGCAGCGAGATGGTGAATTTTTTGTGTCTCAAGGCAAGCATGCAAGGGAGATACTGGGTAAGTTTCACATGGAGGGATGCAAACCCATGGATACTCCTCTTCCAGGAAACTGGAAGAAAGAGGATGCTACTTCTGGAGAGGTAGTGGATGCTATTGTCTATCGACAGTTAGTGGGTTCGCTAATGTATCTAGTGAACACGAGACCATACATTTTCTATGCGGTTAACTAGCTGAGTCGAGCAATGGTTAGGCCTACCAAGCTCTTTTGGAAGGCGGGTAAGCATGTCCTAAGATACCTTAGGGGAACATCTGAGTATGGCTTATGGTACAGACAAACGAAAGAGGTGAATTTGCATGGCTTCACAGATGCAGATTGGGCGGGCAGCCAGCGAAAAAAAAGAGCACATCAGGGGGGATCTTTAGTATCGGATCTACAACTGTTTCTTGGTACAGCAGGAAACAAAGATCCGTGGCACTCAGTTCAATGGAAGTGGAATACATGGCAGAAAGTCAAGCTACATGTGAGGCTATCTGGATGAGAAAGATCTTGGTTTGTTTGTTTGGTTCTCATTTAGATCCGACAATGATTGATTGTGATAATCGGAGTTGCATTAAACTCTCTATTAATCTTGTGTTTCATGATAGATCTAAGAATATATATATCCGGTATCATCATATCAGAGATTGTGTGTAGCGGAAGATCGTGTTGCTTCAGTGCATTCCTACGAAAGATCAGGATGTAGACATTCTAACGAAGGCACTCACCAGGAGAAAATTCGAATACCATGGAGACAGGATTGGGGTGAAGGATAATCCCTTTCTTGTTGAGAGGGAGTGTTGAGATTCAACAAGAATATCCTAGTGAAAATTATGCACCTACACTAGGATGGAGCCTCAGGCTATTTTTAGGTGGAAGTCTATTTTTAGATGATGACAAAATTCTATTTATAGATGACGTATATTTATAGATGGTGAGACAATTCTATTTTTAGATGTATGTCGACTATTATTATCCCTTAATAATAGTTGGACAATAAATATTAATCTATTCTCAATGAGCACTTGGAAATGGTTAATTGAAGTGGCAAATCAGTTAGCTATAGGAAATTAGAGTTCAAAGGTTGGTTGGTGGGAGATGCAAGTCGAATTAGTTGTAACTGAGTGATTCAAAGTTGTAACATAGTTGGATGTGTAGTTATATGAGTTGTAAAGTAGTTTAACTCATTTAAGTGAGTTAAGATTAGTTTCACTAGTTGTAACTGAACTTACACTAGTGAGAGATCAGTGAATTAATTCACAATCAGTGGTCTCACATGCAACTGAAGATTTACCATTGTTAACTACATGCATGTCAGATCCAGTGGAGACCCAGTTGAGATAACAGGTGAAAGGGACGATTTGACTATCAATTGTTACTTTAGTGGGTGCACTCATGCAACCACACACACATTGGATGTGCCCATGAGGATTTTGCAGCCTAGGCAAGAGGAATTCATTCATTACATGGATTTCCATTAGAAGGGATTGCGCATAGGAGGCAGGCTATCTGGAAGTAGTAAATTGGCACATGAATTTGTAAATTTTTGTATGACAGTGTGAGAGGATTGTATATTGTACTGAGAGCTCTTGGATTAGAGTTTTGTATGAGGTTGTTTCATGATCCATGATATATACATAATATATGATAGTGGGGTTTTTATATTTATGCTTTCTCGGTAAAACATATGTGTTATGTGTGATTGATCTTTCTTCTTGATATTGCAATTGGCGATCGTGTTTTAAATTCTGCAAGAATATTTGTAGAAGCGATTCTGTATTTAACAATGGCATATACTTGTTAGATCAGGAGAATCCAGGAAATACATAATTTGTATTAAATTTCTACAATACTAGTCGAAGGTAACTGAGAGACTCGGTTTCCCATAAGGATTGACCGACGTTAGGCGGTTTCTCGGGTAGCTAGGCGAACCCGCCTGACCAACTAGGCTGGGATCCGAAACCTTGAAGGTCGGAGCCGCGAAGGACTCAACACCATAGATCGAGGGATCCTTTGGGTTCCTTCCCATCCGTTGATATACCAGGGATGGATGGCAATAACCCCTTTTGTTCATAGATCGAGCCCTTTGGGAGATAAGAGGAGTTTTCATTGCAACACTCCTGAACGTCGAACCCCCGAGGTAATGACAGCCATAGATATGTAAATCTACATGGAAGGATCTCAACCATGAGATCTGGGGAATATTAGAATCTTGTCAGTCCGGGGTGACATGGTGTAGTGATGTCACCCACGGTGACATGGGCCCTAGCTTGACATGCCACGTGTCACTCGGATTCATGTGTATCATGTACCCTATAGGATCTTTTGAATGTAACACATGCCAATTCTTGATACGTGCCTTCATGTCCAACGTGGTTGGTGAGATGATCAGGATTCCGGGAGTCTGGGACTTTGGACTCTGACGGATATGGGATGTAGTATGGTAGAGAGTCCCAATGGCCCGAAGGCCAGAGCCACATGGTGAGCTTATGGTACTTCAGAAGTTCAGAACTCTAGGCGGTCTCATATGTATATAGTAAGGAGGTGTGAAACGTCGAACCCCTCCATAGCTGGCATAGTCGAAAGATAGTGAGTCCAGTCATGGGGTCGGTCTATGAATGGTCTTCCACCGTGGGGGAAGGAACTTGGGGATAACACAAGTGAGATGGATCCACATGGGTGCCACATGGCCCTCAACCAATAAACACCCAAGGAACTTCAGAGAGATATATTTAAGAGTTCGGGGCTCAGTTTTTAGCATGGAGGATTTGATCACCTAAGGAGAATGAAATTTTGAAGCCCCACTGTGGGTGTGTTACACCGGGGTCCCATGGATAAGTGTGGACCATAGTGTTGAAGTAGACTACAGAACCAAGGTCCCATATAGAAATGAAAGCCACAATGTTGAAGTAGTTTGTTCACCACTGTAAACCTTGGTCCCATGTCCAAGTTCTCATGTGAACACCATGTTGAAGATATCGAAAATCAAGAACCAACTGAAAATGAGGCTCCAAATATCTACACTGATCATGTGGATCCAGATATGTAGATCCATCCACATAGTTGGAAAGAGTCAAAACTGAATTTGGAAGGAACAATACCACTGTAGAATATGCAAGATGGACACTGGTAGTCATAACTGGCTATGGATTTGTTGCATTGATGTTCTCTATATAAAGTGGAGTAGACTCATCATATAAAATATAAAAGTGGTCTCATCCTAGAAATGACAACTATCCATATACCAATCATCACATTCATCCTCATAATCATACTAAACATATTTTTCTCGAGTATATTCGTTTGTGATGTAATTGTATATGGTCTCCATAATATATCTCTCCTGAATATTTTGTGTTGTTAGCCTCATAATCCTAAAGTTCTATAGTCTAAGTATATTCTAGTTTAATTTTTTTCAGAAATTAGCTTATTCTAGTTTGTTATGATAAGGACACTTAGCTTCTATGTAAATGATACATATCATACTCATGTGATTATGTGATTGGTTGCTCTCCTAGATTTAAGTTTAGAGTATATAAACAAGCTCCTTCTTCAAGTGAGGTTAAGGAGATTATGAGTTCTCACTTCTTATTGTAATCACTTTTTTTCTTATAAATAAAATTATGTGTCTGGGGACACTTTGTCAACATGGTATCAAAGCCATGGTGAAATTGTGATGGAAGAGTATAGTGATGGATTAAGGAAGCAAGGAAGACTCCTTGACATCAACCCGGATCTCTTCAAATTCAAGGACAATGATACTGAGGTATTTCTTTTGTTAATTCAATAAGAAAAAATTTATTTTGAATACAATTGTTTGTGTTTTGAAAATTTTGATAAAATAAATCATTATTTTCAGCGATTGAAAAAGTTTTGTATCAGATCTATTCTCTATTTGTTGTCATTAGATATTTATTTCTGATCGGATCTACTTCATTTAATAAGTATATCAGTTGTAATCCAAGTAGAGGGATCATATTGTAAAACTTGCTTCAGATCTATTTATAAATCTGGCAATTTGTAGCCTAAAGCAGTAGATTTCGATTTATTTTTTTCTTATTCTATACAACTGCCAGAATATTTATATTCTATATTCAAATTGTTGTGTTTTGTGTTTCCTTGACTGCTACATTACCCAAACTGGTAAAATGTCTGGAAAACATTATTACAGATGCAAATTCAAGTTTAATTATACTAATGTCTTGCACGAGCATGTAGCGGGATCCCACATGGTCGGAAGCAAGAGCTTGCGCTCATTCACTCAATGCCCATTGTAGCTCGCCTTTGTAATTTTTTCAACGAGAAGATTTCTAGGGTACCAAAGATTCGACCCCTTTGCATAAATTCCCGGGCATGTCGACACGGCCTCTTGTGGTGCACCTGCATCACCTTGAAAGTAGACGACCTCCATACTAGAGTTTGGAATTCTCCTATTTTTTCGTTCAATTATCCGTGAAGTTTGCAGGCACCTGAAAGGATATAAGGTGGATTTAAACACTGCCAAGCAATATAACCATTGCCATAAAATTTGTAATGCAACAAATTTCATGTCTTGTTTGAGTTTGATGAGGGTTTGACTCCCGTCGAGGGTGAGAATCATAGGGTAAGGAAAATGCCAAATGAAGGAGAAATTTTGATCTTAATCAAAGGAAAAATATTCTTCGAGAGCCGCAGGATGAAGAAGAGCAACAGTTTGAGAAATATCGCTCTTTGTACTTTGACATTCCCAACAATTCTGTGAATTTTCTCAATAGATCGCCCAAGAGAAATCGAGCTTAATTCATACGCTTCTCAACTGATCAATGCACAGTCCACTTCAAAGAGAAATAATGGTAATGGTTTCCAAACTAAATTACATCCTCTTTGACTACTGAGGTACCGTTACAGGTGTCGTTCCAAGGACTGTATCCCTAAAATCTTGGACACCATCTCCAACAGAGCGCTTGACTGGTTATACCACGAGACTTGGCCATCAGAGTGCTTCAGATTGAAGAGGAATCTCAACGATTCACTTTTCCAATGGTTCATTAAATCTCATCCACAATCTGCTTAGCGATTTTCTCATCCAAATCTCCACATTGATTTGCTCAACATATGTGCCCTTCACTCTGCGCGGTTATGGTGGGCAGTTTTGGTATGGCATGGATCGCATGAATTTAGAACAAACAAAAAGAGACGTGATTTTCTTATTGAAACTTCATGAATATGTTCTAAATACATTTTTTCACAAGTTTTTCAAAGGGGGTTATTCATGTTATTAAAGGCTTTAGTTCAAGGAGGCACATTTTGTTATTTGTAAAAGGATATAAGTCTTGTAAAAGGATCAAATTTCAAATTTTTTATTGTAACTTTGAAGCTTAAAAGTTGAGAAGAGTCTAGCGACATACTCTCTCAAAATTATTTTTTCAACGAGACTTTTAAAGGGTCAAGGCCAAGCCCTTAAAATTTCTCTTTTTGCATGGATTGTGTACTCTTTATTTTTGGTGCCTTGTGTCTCTCTCTTTTGGTGTTTTGATGATTATTCAGTGTGGTGGTGTGATCATTCACTTTCAATTTTGAAATAAGGAAATCTATCATCATGTCTAAATTAATCAATCTTTTCACAGAATCAGATAAGTTAGATGGACCCAAGAATTACAAATCTTGGAGTCGGCACATGCAAAACACTTTGATTTATAATGAATTATGGCGTGATATTTGTGACAATGATACTACTCCAACTAAGAAAACCAATGCTACTTCTTTAGAAAAATGGCATTTGAAAGATGAAAAAGAACTTGCTTTGTTGCACTCTTCTATAACTGAACACATGTTTGTACATATTGAGAATTCCAAAGATGCATGGTCTGCTTGCAATCTGTTCAAGAAGCTTTTTGATACTCCTGTTTCATTTCATAGAGTTTATCTACAAATGAAATTGCTTAAACAAAGACTAGAAGATAATGGTGATGTATTAAAATACATTTCAAGAATTAAGAACATTCATCAAGAAATCATCAAAGGCAATTTTCCTAAACTTGAAGATAGTTTTTTGTTCTCCATTGTGATAAATGGCTTGCCTCAATATTATAATAATTTTCTTGAGACTTTGCAAATAATTGATAAGTTATCAACTGTGACCTTTGATTCACTTAGTGAATTACTGGCTCAACATAGTAAATATTTTGGAAAACAAAAACAATCAGGAGAAGATCTTTTTTTTTTCCAGTAAAGGTGAAAGTTCTAAAGGAAGAGGAAAATCAAATTTTGGAAATTTTCAGAATCAGTCTTCTAATCGAGGTCATGGCAGAGGTTGTGGTAAAGGTAGAGGTCGTAGAAATTTTAATCAACAAAATTTTCAAAGTAATCCTCCCAATAATAATGCACAGTTAGGAAGAGGTAGAAATTTCAGTCAAGTGAGATGTAAAAGATGTTTAAAGATGGGTCATTATGCATCAAATTGTCTTACAAGCAATGATCAATTGCTAAAGTTTAAGCAGACATAAAATTAAAATTCTCAACAATCAACTCAATATGCAAAGGATCAATATTATCAGGATGATCAATATGAATATGTTTTCACAGCAGTTCAACAAGAAGATTCATTTGAAAATGATTGGATATTGGACACATGGGCTACTCAACATATGACTTATCACATAGACTATTTTTGAAATTATCAAGATGTTCAACTAAATCCCATCTATTTGGCTGATGATGCAACTCATATACCTCAAGGAAAAGGTTAAGTGAAAGTATTTCTCCTTGGAATTGGTGAAAAATGGATTTCAAATGTTTGGTATGTACCAAATTTTAAGAAAAAATAGTTATCCTTAGTCACTATCTGACAAGATGGACATCAAATCATCATGCAAGATGGCTTGGTCAATATTAAGTCATAGAAGAATAACTTGAAAACAATAATGACAAGATATGAAGATGGGAAATTACTAAGAATGAAGGGAAAAGTTATCCCAAGAAAGCATGATTTTGCAACAACAGTGAATTATAAAATGTCTTCATTCAGATTATCGCATTTTCGATTTGGTCACTTAAACTTTGATAGTCTCTTGAACATTAAGTCCCAATATTTGGTAAAAAGTTTTCCAACTTTTAAGAGAGAAAATTATAAGTGTGAAGATTGTATTTTTGGCAAGAAAAAGTGAGAAGCTTTTCCAACCAACTCATGGCGAGCAACAAAGTATTTGCAGTTGATTCACAGTGATATATGTGGACCAATGGAGTATTCTTTTGGTGGATGCTGATACTTTATATCATTCATTGATGAGTACACTATAATGACATGGGTATACTTTTTAAAGGCAAAGTCTGAAGCTGTTGAAAAGTTTGTAAATTTTCAACATATGGTTGAAAATCCAACAAGAGAAAAGGTTACATCTTTGAGAACATATAATGGAGGAGAATTCACTTCAACTGAATTCAATGATTATTATCAAGACAATGGAATTCAAAGGTGTTGGAAATATTGTCTTTGATGTCAACAATCGATGTGATGATCTATTGTTAACGATGAATAATCACAACTGAGATTGTCATTGATGTCAACAGTCAATGTAATGATATGTTGTTAAATGACAAATGAGATTGTCATTGATGTCAACAATATATCAGTTAAGCAAGAGATGTCAAACAATGTGCAGAGTTCGAAAGAGTGAACAGGAGAAGTGAATAATCAAAAGATCAAAAGCTCAAAAGGACTAACACATTGCACATATATGAAATCCATGACTATTGTTGATCACGATAGGATCAACAATAATTCAATGATCAAAATTTTTGAAGGAAGAACAGATTGTAGAGATGTCGTCGGGATTAGTGAAAATACTGAACAGTTGATCAGTGCATAGAAAATGCGAGAAGCCTCGGCAGACATCTGATCAGAATGAGAAGATCAACAGTCATCGGATCCAGTGGAGCTACAAGGAGGATAAGCCCAGGAGTCAGTTAACACTCCAAAGTAGAAAAATGATCTGATTCGTTGGATCAAGAGGACACGTGGCAAGTAATTGGAATTTCATTGACTCGCAGATCAGGAAATTCAAAGACAATGTTGCATGAACTCACGAAATGCGAAATCGTGATATGATCTGGACCATTGGATCATGGAGGGTCGTAGACCGTCGATCCAATGTAAGCAGATATCATAATATCGAATATCGAGAAATCAGGAATCAGAAGAAGGGAGGTGCACTTCTCTAACCTCCGACATCACAAAATGCGAAGTCCAGATTAGATCTAGACCATTGGATCGAGGAAAGTTCTCGACCGTTGATCTATCATGAATCATTTTTAGAGTTTCATGGTATTCTAGTGAGGCAACTCATATCAGGAGTTTGCAATATGAGAAATCACGACACACTCCTCTGGTTTGGCCCCTGGTCACAGATAGTGGTCATGAGAAGGGAAGGAGCTAGTGCAACCAAGATCTATTTCAGCGATTGCGACATGGAGTGTCGAGACCCTTCGTCACAAGAATGTCGAAATACAAAATCGCGATAAGATAAGGACCATTGATTTGGAGTACACAAAGAGGACCATTGGGTCAGTGAACCATGTCAGCAAGGACACGTGGCATAATAAGACACTAACAAGTATCAAGTTGATACATCATTTAGATATGTGAAAATCATGAATATGAATGACACATGGAAGCTAATAGGCTTGTGACACGTCAAGAAGAGACGTCAGCAAGTTACATCACAATAAGAATCCCAAAATTACGAAAGTCATCCATCTTAGTGGATGATTGAATCATGACCGTTGATTCTAATAAAACACTCAAAGCGTGTGTTTGGTTTAGCACTTGGTTACCATAGTTGGTTGTATGGTTCCGATATGTAATCGACAATATCATAATTAGGAGTTTTGGAAGGTTGGAGGTAACGAAGACCCGAAGGGAAAAGTGCTGAAATCCCGTCAGCCATCCATCCGATCGGGAGAATGAATCGTGTCCATTCAATTTATAAGCGCTCATGTGCTCATCTCACCTAAATGTGAGGTCACCATCATTGGTCATATGTTATAAGAGTTTTAAAGAGATGTCGCTATAGTTTCTAAAGCCCGTGGTTCTGTATGGCACAGTCATATGAAATGGTTTGAAGGAAGCGCCTCCAAGGAATTTGGTCTCTGTAAATATAACAGAGATTAGGGATTGAGTATAAAGGATTAAATTGATCCATGATTGTGATAAATTTATGACAACAATGAACTGATACATAGTCATGATTAAAAGAGAATTAAATCATGAAAATATGAATAAAGTATAAAAAGGGAAAATGAGATTAATTAAAGTTTAGATTATCATTTTAAATGAAAATGTACAATGGTTCAAATAAAGGGACACAATGTTTTAAATTTCACACCTATTTGAAGATTATATAAATGAGAAAAAGTGGTGAGAAGAATGTGTCTCTGTGGTTCATATTAGAATATCAGGAACATGAGCAGAGTCCAAGATGAAGAACTGTTTGTTCTAAGGTGCCTGTCAATGTCTTATTGAAGATCAAGAATAGAAGAAGATATAGCAATAATTATGCAATCTAGGACTTGATACAGAAGACCATACAAACAAAGGTTGTAGCAAACAAGTAGAAATACAACAATGGATGTATGAGTCAAATTCAGTGAAGTACATAAGAGAATGAATTGCATTATAAAATAAGGGTAGTTGGGTGGTTCAAGGGTAGGTTGGAGCCTGCATGGGAGTTGGTGCTTCCTTGTCAGTTGTAGTTGACTAAATAGGGGGTCGAAGACTCCTACCAGTTGGTGCTAGTGAATAGAGGGAATTGGTGCTTCCTTGTTAGTTGTGGCTGACTAAATAGGGGGTCGAAGCATCCTTCCAGTTGGTGCTGGTGAATGAGGGTGTGAGTGCATCCTTCCAGTTGTAGCTGCTAAATGGGGTGTGGAAGCATCCCTTCAGTTGTAGCTCAAGAAACTTGGGGAATGTCTCTCCATCGAATTGTATCTTGAAAATAGTTTTGTAAAAGAACTTTTTATTAATGAGAAAGGAGTTGGTGGTTTTCCCTGTTGGGTTCCACGATAAAATCTTGTGTTCATAAGGGTTTGGTGTTCATCATATATTGCTTAATTGAATAATTAATATGTGTGCTTAATATGGATGAAGATAAAAAGAAAAATTAGGC
>JZKD02S1785136.1:170843-184940 GCA_000966675.3 Picea glauca | reverse complement strand
AAACTGAAAGGAAGATCAAATTAAGCACACATGGATGGACAAAAGATTTACAATGAGAATGGAACTCCAATACTTAGAAAATAAGAATACATATTTTGGAGTACAAGAATGGAAAGTCATCTGAACGCATTGGGATATGATGTATGGAATTCAATGATCACTGATTATTTCCCACCAAATAGAGTAAGGACTCTAGCTCAAAAGAAATCCAAGAAAATTAACTCAATGGAAATGAATACAATCCTTGATGGATTACCTGATGATATCAAAGAGAATATAGGTGAATGTAACTCTGCAAAAGAACTCTGGGAAAAATTAAAAGACCTCTACTCAGATGAGAATTCAAATGAAGCATTTCAATCAGAACAAAGTTCAGTCTACAACAATTCTAGTGATGAAGATTCTTTTGAAGAATACTCATACATTGAAGCATCAGTCAATATGGAAGCTGAGCTTGAAATTTCTTTGGATGAACTGAGAAAATATAAACAAAGGTGTAAACAACTAAAGGATCAACTTAAGACTATTGAAAAATTAAAGAACGGGACTAAAGCCCTTAATAAATTTCTCAGTCTACAAAGATATTCCTTGAACAGATATGACCACGCACACATAATTAAAGGATCAAGTCCTATTGCTCAGATTGAGATTGAAGATGACATGTCTAGTGATGATACCTCCAAATAATCTTCTCATCCTCCCAAGAAGATGTATCAAATCAAAAGAGAATACTCAGCCATCAATAAAGGTAAAGACTCTCCACAATTTTCCAATTGCAATAACGCTGATATTGAATTCTCCCCTGCAAGTAGAGAAAAAAATTCAAATACAATAACAAAATGTTATGTTAGCATCTATTCCATGGAAGAAGAAGAAGAAAAACTATCAAAGGCCAAAGAAAAGGTTGATTGGAGTCTCTCTGAATACCTCTATCATCATAATGAATCAGAATATAACTATCTTCATGACTAGACTCAAGAATTTCTTGAAAATAGTCAAAAGCATCTCTTGTAAATAAAGAAAATCCTCAAGGACAGTAAAAATATAATATATGAGCAAGACAATCAGTTAGAAGGGAAAGAAGAAGAGATCAAGAGACTGAAAAATGAAATCAGTCAAGCAAAAGAAGAAAATAAGGAAGATGATGTCTTAAGAAAAAACCTTGCAGATCTAAAATAACTAAGGGAAAACTATGTCAATCTTAAAATCCAACTTGAAGAAGAAAAAAGGAGAGAAGAGGTAGTAAGGAACCAGTTGGACGAAAAGGAAGAATCTTGTCATAAGATGGAAGCAGAAGTTGTGAATCTTAGAAATAAGGTTGAGAAGTTAGACACCCAAATCAAGTTCTTGAGCAACTCTATGACCCTGGGTGAGATCTTGGATAGTCGAAGATCATCATATGACAAAACCAATCTTGGCCACAACAAGGAAGAAATTAGTAATCTCAAGAACCCTGATGAAAGTCCTTCATTAGTAAAAAGTGAAGACAGGTCTGATGTAAGTCTTTCTTTTATAAAAAGGGAAAGAAAGTATGATGTGGGTTGTTCATGCTCAAAGAATAAAAGTAACACTACAAAAATTAGAAGATCATATCAAGGAAGACATCCAAAAACTACTCATACACCTCAAAGCAAGTTCAGAAGAGAGACAAATTCATGGATGAATCAAGGAAGGTATGAGAGTGTCTTTAAAGGTCATTGCTTTTCTTGTAATGAATATGGTCATAAAGCCTTGGATTGTAGGCATCATGGAAGAAAACAATTTGGTGGGTTCAACAACAGTATAAGATGTTGGAACTGCAATCATGTTGGACATATTGCTGCACATTGTTACACTATGAGATGCTATAGTTGTGGTAGATATGGTCACAAATCCCATGACTGTTGGAACTCAAGAAGACAGTCAATAAGAATTTTTTCACATAATATGACAACAAGAGTAAATAACAAGACATGGAAAATAAAATCCCAAGTACCAAATAAGAAAGACGAGGAAAATATTTCTCCTAAAGTTGATGAAGTTAATAATAGGAGTTTGGAAGATAAAACTTCTAATAAGGAATACTCTCAAGACAAGGATAAAGAAGCTTCTGGTGCACATAATAATGATGTTGATGATGAATCTCCAACAGAAGAATGACAAGAAGATTTGAGTGATGATTATCTCATAAATCTATCAATCCTATTTTAATGGTACACTGAAACTCCTTCCAAAAGAAAAAAATAAAAAAAAGAAGGAGGATAGTTGTCCAGAAATCTGCAAAGACTATGCTCAATGAAGAAAATGATCTGATGGATATTCCATCAATTAGTATTTGATAATGGAGGGAATTTGTTATCACATTAGTACTCATATTGAGCAAAGGTTAGATCAAGATTAATAGTAGTAGAAATTCTTGTGAACCTTGTTGTGGAAGAGCTCATTCGGTAAAATACTTCAAGGTCTCTAGAAGTAAGGGTTACATCAAAAGGCTTGATGATAATTTTGAAAATGTGATGCTAGATCTGATGAAGGTATCCTTCTTGGATATGCTTCTACCAAGAAAGCATACAGATGCTACAATCTTAGGTTACATAAGATTGTTGAGAGTGCGGATGTCAAAATGGATGATATAAAAACAATTAGTATCATGGTTAAAGATTAATGAGAATCAATGGATAGATTCAAGGGCTGTTTGAAATAGATGAGCTACAATTGCACTGTGTTCTAGTAGGACATCGTCATTCGCATAAGCAACATTCTGATATACAAAATGATGTACATGACATCCTATAGAAATAACTATAAGAGAGGGTCTGTCAGAAAGATCTACTCTTTTAAAAACAAAGGGGGAGAACAGTCAGTAAAAACTCAAGGGAAGTTTTGGTTAGTAAATAAGAAAGAATTTGATTAAGTTTTGAAAAGACTCGATCACTACAAAAAAATTTGTATCAAGAAAGACTACTCATTTGAAGACACAAAAATCCCAAGCAACTGAGATAAGAAGTTAGTAAATCAACATGGGATGAAACCTTGTCAGGAAGAGATACCTTTTCAGATATAAAAGGGGAGATTAGTTAGAAGCAAAGAGAGAGAATGTTGATTGGGGGAGTCATTCGTTTATGAAAGAAAAAGGTTGATTACAGGAGGAGCTACCAGTGGATAGAGAAGTACTTATACAGACAGATCATAGGAAAATAAACCCTTTGTCATTGATGTCAAAGGGGTAGAGAAACTTCATATAAAGGAAAACTTCATATAAAGTAAAAATTCATAAAAGGAAAGCATCAACACAGGGGGATTTTTTGTATATGAAGTTAATGGGTTGACCTCAATGAAAAAGGGGGAGATTGTTGGAAATATTGTCATTGATGTCAACAATCAATGTGATGATCTATTTTTAATGATGAATAACCACAGTTGAGATTGTCATTGATGTCAATAGTCAATGTGATGATTTGTTGTTAAATGAAAAATGAGATTGTCATTGATGTCAACAATATATCAGTTAAGCAAGAGATGTAAAATAGAGTGAAGAGTTTGAAAGAGAGAACAGGAGAAGTGAATAATTGAAAGATCAAAAGCTCAGAAGGAATAACGCATTGCACAGAGAGGAAATCCGTGACTATGGTTGATCACGATAGGATCAACAATGATTCAATGATCAAAAGTTCTGAAGGAAGAACGAATTGTAGAGATGTCGTCGGGATCAGTGAAAATACTGAACAGTTGATCAGTGTGCAGAAAATGTGAGAAGCCTCAACAACCATCTGATTAGAATGAGAATCTCAGAAGCCATTGGATCCAGTGGAGTTGCAAGGAGGATAAGTCAAAGAGTCAGTTAACACTCCAAAGTAGCGAAATGATCTGATCCGTTGGATCAAGAGGAAACATGGCAAGTAATTGGAATTTCGTTGACTTGCAGATTAGGAAAGTCAAAGACAGTGTTGCATGAAATCACGAAATGAGAAATCACGATATGATCTGGACCATTGGATCATAGAGGGTCGTGGACCGTCGATCCAATGTAAGAAGATATTGGAATATCAGATATCGGGAAATCAGGAGTCGGAAGAAGGGAGGTGCTCTAATCCCTGACATCACAAAATGCGAAGTCCTGATTAGATCCAGACTATTGGATTGAGGAAAGTTGTTGATCGTTGATCTATCATGAATAATTTTTGGAGTTTCATGGTCTTCGAGTGAGGCAACTCATATCAGGAGTTCACGATATGCGAAATCGCGGCGCACTCCTCTGGCTTGGCCCCTGGTCAGAGATAGTGGTCATGAGAAGGGAAGGAGCTAGTGCAACCAAGATCTATTTCGACGATCGCGACATGGAGGGTCGAGACCCTTCATCACAAGAATGTCGAAATATGAAATCGCGATAAGATAAGGACCGTCGATTTGGAGTACACAACGAGGACCATTGGGTCAGGACTATGGGTCAGTGAACCACATCAGCAAGGACACGTGGCATAGTGAGACACTGACAAGTGTCAAGTTGATACATCATTTAGGTACATGAAAATCACGAATATGAATGACACATGGAAGCTAATAGGCTTGTGACATGTCAACAAGAGACGTCACAATAAGAATCCCAAAATTACGACAGTCGTCCATCTCATTGGATGATTGAATCACGACCGTTGATTCTAATAAAGCACTCAAAGCATGCATTTGGTCTAGCACCTGGTTACCACAATTGGTCGTATGGTTTCGAGATGTAATAGACAATATCACAATTGGAGTTTTGGAAGGTTGGAGGTAACGAAGACCCGAAGGGAAAAGTGTCGAAATCCCGTCAGCCGTCCATCCCATCAGGAGAATGAATCGTGTCCATTCAATTGATAAGTGCTCATGCGCTCGTCTCTCCTAAACGTGAGGTCACCTCCGTTGGTCATATGATATAAGAGTTTTAAAGGGATGTCGCTATAGTTGCTAAAGCCCGTGGTTCTGTATGGCATGGTCATATGAAATGGTTTGAAGGAAGCGCCTCCAAGGAATCTGGTCTCTGTAATATAACAAAGATTAGGGATCAAGTATAAAGGATTAAATTGATCCATGACCGTGATCAATTTATGACAACAATGAACCTATACACAATCATGATTAAAAGAGAATTAAATCATGAAAATATGAATAAAGTATAAAAAGGAAAAATGATATTAATTAAAGTTTAGATTATCATTTTAAATGAAAAGGTACAATGGTTCAAATAAAGGGGCATGATGTTTTAAATTTCACACCTGTTTGAAGATTATATAAATGAGAAAAAGTGGTGAGAAGAATGTGTCTCTGTGGTTCATATTAGAAGATCAGGAACATGAGTTGAGTCCAAGATGAAGAACTGTTTGTTCTAAGGTGTCTTTCAATGTCTTATTGAAGATCAAGAACAAAAGAAGACAGAGCATCAGTTATGCAATCCAGTACTTGATACACAAGACCATACAAGAAAAGGTTGCAACACACAAGCATAAATACAACAATGGTTGTATGAGTCAAATTCAGTGAAGTACATAAGAGAATTAATTGTATGAGTCAAATTCAATGTAAAGGCAGGTTGGAGCCTGCAGGGGGGTTGGTGCTTCCTTGTCAGTTGTGGCTGACTAAAAAGGGGGTCGAAGCCTCCTACCAGTTGGTGTTGGTGGATGAGGGTGTGGGTGCATCCTTCCAGTTGTAGCTGGTAAATGGGGTGTGGAAGCATCCCTTCAGTTGTAGTTGAAGAAACTTGGGGAATGTCTCTCCATCAAGTTGTAGCTTGAAAAAAGTTTTGTAAAAGAACTTTTTATTAATGAGAAAAGAGTTGGTGGTTTTCCTTGTTGGGTTCCATGATAAAATATTGTGTTCATAAAGGTTTGTTGTTCATCATATATTGCTTAATTGAATAATTAATATGTGTTCTTAATATGGATGAAGATAAAAATAAAAAGTAGGCAATACTGATTCACCCCCCCTCTCAGTATTGATGGATATTCCATCAAGAGGAAACAAACAAATTCCTATACTCCAAAAAAAAATGGAGTTACTGAAAGGATGAACATAACTCTCATGGGCATGGCAAGAACTATGATGCAATTTAAAGGGTTGAACACAAAATATTGGGTTGAAGCAGTTCATACTGCAGTTTATCTCAGAAATCAATCACCTACATCAACTTTAGATGTTCAAACACCTTCTGAAGCTTGGTACATTTTTAAACCCAAGGTAAATCATCTTAGTTTTTTTGGCTCAACATGTTATGCTTTAGTTCCTAAGGAAAAGAGGACTAAGGTAGAAAACCTAAGTATGAAGTGTACCTTCATTGGATACTTTGATGAAAAGAAAGGGTATATGTTGCTTTCAAATGGAAAATTCATTGTTAGTAGAGAAGTCATTTTTTATGAAACTAAAAGTAATTTTTTTTATGAGATTAATCATCTCCTTAGTCGTTTAAAGAAGAAAAACACTAAGGGTAAAGGTAAGTTGAACAAGTCAAAGAAAATATTTTGCCTTGAAAAAGACTTTGTTTCTTTAGACGTCATCTCTTTATCAAAAAATTCTTCTGATTCATTTGATAATGAAACTACAAAAGACTCTTCTGATACTGAAACTTCAAAAGAGTCTTCTCCAACCTCAGATACTTCAGATGAAAGAAGAGCCTCATTTTTTGAAAATCCTCTTTTCAATAATAATGGTGATTTAGATCCTCAATCCTCTCAACATAAGAAGCCAAAGTGGTCCGAACAACTTCTCAAAGATGTTCATTCAGATGAAATTAACAAAAGATGAACTAAGGGATCTTCAAGAGTAGAAGCAAAGTTTTCTCATGCTTCCACTGAACCGACTTCTTTTGCTGAAGCAGTTTGACATAAAGAATGACATAAAGCAATGATTAATGAATATGATTCAATACTTGCAAATGGGACTTGGAACTTAGTTGATTGTTCACATGATGTTAATCCCATCGGTTGTAAATGGATTTATTGAGTAAAGTACAAGCCCAATGGTAAAATTGACAAGTACAAAGAAAGACTTGTTGCTAAAGGTTTTGCTCAACAAGAATGAATTGATTATGAAGAAAATTTTGCACCCACAGCTAAAAGGAATACTATCAGAATGGTTATCAATTTGGCTGCACATAATGGTTGGAAATTACATAAAATGGATATCAAAAGTGCCCTCCTGAATGGTGATCTAAAGGAAGACATTTTCATGACTCAACCACAAGTGTTTGAAGTATAAGGACAATAACATAATTTTTTCAAACTTGTGAAGGATTTATATGGTTTGAAACAAGCTCCTCAAGCTTGGTATGAAAAAATGGATGATTACCTACGAAAGGTGGGTTTTCAATGAAGTAAATCAGATGATACATTGTATTTTTCAATGAAAGATAAGCACATGGTGATACTTTTACTCTATGTTGATGACTTAATCATAACAGGAAATAATGAAGCTCACATCAAACATGTTAAGGAAGAACTTAAAGCAGTGTTCAAAATGACTGATTTGGGGAAACTTCATTATTATCTTGGAGTTGAAGAAACTCAACATCCTAATCAAATATTTCTTATTCAAACTAAGTATGCCACTGAATTGTTAAAGAAATTTAGCATGGAAGATTGTAAACCTTCTCTTACCCCCATAGAGTAGAAATTGAAACTTTCAAAATTTGAAGGGGAGGAATTGGTAAACAGTACAAGGTGCAGGAAATTGGTTGGAATTCTCATTTATTTTACAAATACTTGACCAGATTCATCATATTTAGTCAGTATACTTTCAAGGTTTATGCAGGAACCAAGGGAAATTCGCTGGAACTCAACAAAAAGGGTACTGAGATACATTCAAGGTACACAATATTTTGGTCTTCTCCACAAAAGAAACAAAACTTTTACACTTGTTGGATACTCAGATACTGATTTTGCAGGTGACATTGATGATAGAACATCCACTTCAGGGTATTTAATGAATATGGATTCAATAAAATTATCTTAGAATTGAAAAAAGAAGACAACAATTGCCAATTCTTCAGTAGAGGCAGAATACATATCAGCTTGGGAAGAAACATGTGAGATTGTATGGCTACATAGAATTTTACAAGATCTTGATGAATCTCAGAAATCACGAACTACTTTATTGATCGACAGTCAGTTAGCAATAAAGATGGCCAAGAATCCAATATTTCATTCAAAGACTAAACATTTCGACACCAAGTACCACTTCATCAGAGCACTCATCATCAAAGACATCATCAAGCCTCAGTTATGTCCATCTGAAGATCAAACTTCAGATATTTTTACCAAACCTCTTGGTAGAATAAATTTCACTAAGTTCATAGTTGAACTTGGTATTTGTAAAAATGAACTTTCGGATTAAAGGGGGAATTGTTAGCCTCATAATCCTAAAGTTATATAGTCTAAGTATTTTCTAGTTTAAATGTTTTTAGAAATTAGTTTATTCTAGTTTGTTAGGATAAGGACATCTAACTTCTATGTAAAGGACACCTATCATACTCATGTGATTGGTTGTTCTCCTAGATTTTAGTTTAAAGTTGAGCTATATAAACAAGCTCCTTCTTCAAGTGAGGTTAAGGAGATTATGAGTTCTAACTTCTTATTGTAATCACTTTTTTCCTTATTAATAAAATTATGTGTCTGAGGACACTTTGTCAACATGTGTTTCAACTTTGAACTCTTGAAATGTGGTTTTGATGTTTGCCTGGAAGTCTGCCAATTGTCGTTGAAGTTCCATGAGGAATTGAAAGTAGGTAGCCATTGGAAACACCACATATAGTATACCAAAAGAAATCCCCGAAAAATTTCTATCCAATGGAACTAATCTGGTAGAAATCTGATCAACTTGTCAAAAACTATGATCTCTACATCCCACCGCCATCACGAAAAAACCAAAAAAATAGTTGATTTTAAATCAACGATATCTTCACTTCTAGAGCTCTGATTTAGGGGATTTTTTTTTGAATTTGGGTGCAATTGTGAGAGGAATTAAATATGTAATTTTTTTGAGTCAATTCAGCCCCATGTTCTACATAAATCTACAAAATCACGTGGTCATCCATGGAAAAACTTGAAAATTTCCACTAAAAACTATAGAAATTTTCCACTAAAAACTAAAAACTATAGAAATTCTCCAATAAAAACTATAGAAGTTTTCTGGAGTGTCCTGACCCTTTTTTTCTTCTTCAAAAAATCTGCAAAAATAGGAAAAAAAATTGCCCCTTTTTTGTCCGAAGAAAGTGCTCTGATACCAATTGCTAAGTACTAAACACTTGAATACAGAAACACCATAATAGGTCTTGAGAACAATATATAAAATATCACACTTTATTATTATAAAACCCTTAGGGTAGGGAAACACCATACAAAGGATCCTATAATGGAAGGGATCCTCTCATGTTCACTTTTGTCTTCGAGGGGGCAACCTCCTAATGAGATACACGCTCCAAATACAACACGTATTCTTCACATCCCATTGCATTGCTTGAACCCCTTTATATAGTGATACCAACCACCTAAACATATTCTAGATGAGGAACCTTCTAGAAGTAGAACCTTCTAGTAAGTCCTCTTACATTTACTTCTAATGAGATATCTCCTTTTCTTCTATGTCCTATACCTTTTCCACCCATCATATTACTTGTGGCCACACAACCTATGTATCTATGGACTTTACCTTTTCTTCTTCTTAAACTACACTTGCCCCTATGCTTGGAGGATATGAATCTGGATATAAAATGGGATATGCCATAGGATTTGGATTTCAAATGGACTTGGATGCTAGTTATTAATCAACTGTATGTGTGCTCGGAACCAAAACTCCTGTTAGCTTTGCCTATGACTATGCTTAGGGGATGGATCAATAAGATAAACTACTTCTCTCCCTGCTAAGCCTTATTATTATGTTTATACTAATATATCTAACTACCATAGTGGGAATTATTTAATAATATAGTGGACTTATTCCACCTTTCATTGAATGACTTCCACTATTATTACTATGGGCCCTATGTGCCTCCCACTACCTCTCTAGCTACACTACACTTTTCCACATTGTTATGAGTTTACATAAATAAACTAAAGGAATGGATGAACATCAAAGGTGGGGGATGGGTGAACATATTAGGGATTATCATAAAGATCATGTTGTATGTAGAGGATGTGACACTAACATCTAAGACACTATTTAGCCCACAAAATCACCTAGATCCCTTAGGGTCCTTTGCATGGAGGTTGGGATAAACATGAGAACGTACAAAACTAAAATAGTAGTCTTCTCTCTAAAAAGGGAACAAAAAAATCACAAATTAGCATCAGAGGCAAGACGCTAGAGATAAATCAAAACTATTGGGACCAGATTTCAATGAGAAGTTAAGGTGGAACATATGCATAAGGAAAAGACTACAAGGAAAGTGGAAGACACTCTTCTTGCTACAAAACATGCTCAGGACCACATAGATTTGTTATTTGACAAATTTTGTGCTTCCTCTTTCAAACATTCATAACCTCAATACTCCTTTATGGATGTGAAGTATTGATATTTTATCAAAAATGAAGAATAACAAAAAACAATTTCTCATTTTCTCTCTTTAAATTAACCAAGCCATCATCTTCAATGAAATGTTTGCGAGAAATTACAATTTCTAAGAAAGAAAAAAATTGAAGGGAAAATGATCATAAAAGTGGAAGGCTAAAGATAACCCTATTTGGACCAACACTTACAATTAGAAATCACATTAGAAGGTGCAAAGCTATGCTGATAAAATACACAATGTAAGGATATAATTATGAAAATCAAACAATTGGATATGAAAGCTTCAAGTTTCTTGGAAGCTTGAATGGTCAAAATGTTTGACTTCAACTAATATAATCCATGTAAAGTGGGATAGGAAAGCTTCAAGTTTCTTGGAAGCTTGAATGTCAAAATGTTTGACTTAAACTAATATAATCCATGTAAAGTGGGATAGGAAAGCTTCAAGTTTCTTGGAAGCTTGAATGGTCAAAATGTTTGACATAAACTAATATAATCCATGTAAAGTGAAAACACGCATATGAAGCATTTAAATATTTTTAGCATGGAGTGAAACCAAATACAAAAATATTTTGAACATAGTTAATGGTGGACACTTCAAGGATCTAAAAAAACACAAGCATACCTAGACAAACAAACTGATCCACAAGGAAGTTGTGGAAAAGTGAAAGGATTATCAAGCAAAGGTTCTTTGGTTGATGTTGTGTTCCTTGAAAAGCTTCTTTGGTTAGTCTAAAGACATAAAATTTCAAGTTAAAGAAAGAAAACGTTTTAAAGAAGACACACAACAAGAGAATTTCTTGGGACAAGTACTTGTTCGATTTATTCATCTTTTTTCATTTATAAAAAACATCGATTTTGTGAAATTGCTTTCTCCTCCTAAAATTAGGGAAGAGACTTGGAAATTCCATGTACATTCCACTTTTTAAAATTGGAACTAACTACTACTACATTGTGAACAAGTGATTTCCACCCTTTTCCAACATTTTCCTACTTGGAAATAACTTTGAACAAGCGTGAATGACAATTATGTCTCTACACAAGACAAGCTTATCTCCATTCACTACATTTGTTAATGAATATGTTGCATTACCCTCTGATTTGCATTTTTTCAATTTTACCACACCCAACTCCATTTCCCTCACAAAGTGATACTTCACATCAATATCCTTACTCTTGGAATTGTAAGCAGCCTCCTTGGCCATTGCAATGACACTTTGACTATTACAATTTTTTTCTAAACTACCTTGTTTGATGCTAATACTATTGCATAGTCTTAATGACTAGATAATTTCTTTAGTATCATTTGTTGTAACAACATACGTTGCATTTCATGTAGTGTTCCTTAACCCTTAAAATTGAAACACAACCAAGTATACGAAGAATATAATTGCAATAACCAGATATAAGAGACAATAATATGAAAGATGTAAGAGATACCCTTGTATTAAGATAATTTGAAGAAGGAAACAATGTTCACTTGCCTCTTAAAGTGGGGTGACCTTTAATCAAGCATATCTCCAAATACAATAACACAAGACCAACATTCCATAGTATCCTATCTTTTTAAATAGATTTTCAATAGAGAAAACCATAACTACTTGTGGTCCCATAACTAACGAGTACCAACTATGTAGTGGGCCTTATATAGTGGACCCTTTTATACTAAATAGCTATCCACTACTATCCAATGGGACTTATTCAAAGAGGATGGAAACACACAACAATTAACTAACTCCTAGGTTACCTAAAGTAGGAAGGTTAGGGTAGGACCCTAACATGCGCCCCATCCCCTCTGAAAGCAACGTTGTCCCCAACATTGAATATGTGGAATTTTCTACAGAATCCTACTTGGTTCCCATTTGGAATATTTGAGTGGTATGTCATTCCACTAGATTAATTCTTCATTTCTCATGCGTTGGTACAATTGATGCTATCTAGTATCCAATGCTACTTCTGACTAAAAACAAATGGAGCCTTTTTCGTGAAGTTCTAGTAAGTTGGTTTCCACCTTGAACTTTGATTCCATGACCTTCTTTAGACAATATCATACATGAAATACTAGATGAATCTTGGAGCGGGATGGAAGAGTGAGTTTGTATGCCACTTGTCCAATGAGTTGGATGATCTCATAGGATCCATAGAAATTTAGTTCTAATTTTTGAGGTGTTTTATCTTTGTGTGATGTTTGTTTATAGGGTTGAAGGTGAAGAAACAACTAATCCCTTGCTACAAAAGAATGTATGGAGAAACATTGGTCTTCTTGTTGCTTATTTTTGTTCGAGGCATAAGCAAAATTTCCTTTAGTATGTAGAGAATGGCTTCTTTACTGTGGAGTGTGTGATCCACAACACAAATCTTGGAAGTGCCTAGTAAATATGAAGTGATTGAAAATAGTTTTTAGCCATAAAAAAATTCATAGGGGTTCATTTTGATAGCTCCATGATAAGAGGTATTGTACCACCATTATGAAAGGGGAAAACACTATGCCCATTGGTGTGATTTTTTAGAGAAAAAGAATCACAAATATTCTTATAGGAATCTGTTGACCACTTTAGTTTGACCATTTGTTTGGGGGTAATATGCAATGCTCATTTTCATCTAGGTACCCTATAGTTTAAGAAACTCCTGCCAAAATTTTCTAGTGAAGGTAGGGTCTCGATCCAAGACAATGGAAGTGGGCATGCCATGTAACTTAAAAACTTGATCATGGAATACTTGGGCAATTGAGGAGGGGGTAAATGGAAGTGGTAAAGAAAAAAATGAAAATATTTGGAGAGATTCTTGACTAGCACCATGATCATGGATTTGTTTCCCACCCTCAGAAGTCTCATTGTAAAATCCACAACGATGTGAACCCATATATGTGTTGGAATCGGTAGTATTTGCAATGCCCCTACTATCTTTATTGTCTCCCCCTTGTTTCTTTGTCAAGTGTCATAGGTTGCCATAAAATCTCGGATGTCGGTTTTCATGCTCTCCCAAAATAATGAGTGCTTAGTTCATTCGTATGTTTTATGAAATCCAAAGTGACCTACTATAGGAAATGAATGAAATCCCTCTAATATTCATTTTTTAGAGTAGAATTCATTACTAGAATGATGTGCCCTTTAATCTCAATGTATCTAGTTTCCATGTATACCCTTTAGGAGGGTTTGGATATTTATGAAGCCTATGGATGAGTTGAATGATATTATCATTTTCCAACCATTCTTAACGGGCTTCATCAATCCAAACTTGAATGGGTAAGCATAATAAAAAAGAGGGATCCATCCTCCTCAAATTGTTAGGATAAGGCATGAATTACCATATTGTCTTTACCCTTCTTATATATAATCTCATAATCATACCCTAGTAGCTTGGTGACCCATTTATGCTGCTCTATTGAGGTAAACCTTTGTTTGAGAAAGTACTTTAGACTATGATGGTCAATATTTATATGGAAATGTCATCCTATTGTTGGTTGTGGAGCTTGATTATCTTCCTGATTCAGAGGTCCTTGCTTTCAGCCGTGTTTATACCCCATGAAGTATGTACACTCTTCCACGCGGGGGAGTGCAGAGGGGGGGTACCCCCTCTGCGGGGTCC
>JZKD02S1785136.1:154074-166958 GCA_000966675.3 Picea glauca | reverse complement strand
ATGGAATACTTGGGCAATTGAGGAGGGGGTAAATGGAAGTGGTAAAGAAAAAAATGAAAATATTTGGAGAGATTCTTGACTAGCACCATGATCATGGATTTGTTTCCCACCCTCATAAGTCTCATTGTAAAATCCACAACGATGTCAACCCATATATGTGTTGGAATCGGTAGTATTTGCAATGCCCCTGCTATCTTTATTGTCTCCCCCTTGTTTCTTTGTCAAGTGTCATAGGTTGCCATAAAATATTGGATGTCGGTTTTCATGCTCTCCCAAAATAATGAGTTCTTAGTTCATTCATATGTTTTATGAAATCCAAAGTGAACTACTATAGGAAATGAATGAAATCCCTCTAATATTCGTTTCTTAGAGTAGAATTCATTACTAGAATGATGTGCCCTTTAATCACAATGTATCTAGTTTCCATGTATACCCTTTAGGAGGGTTTGGATATTTTTGAAGCCTATGGATGAGTTGAATGATATTATCATTTTCCAACCATTCTTAATGGGCTTCATCAATCCAAGCTTGAATAGGTAAACATAATAAAAAAGAGGGATCCATCCCCCTCAAATTGTTAGGATAAGGAATGAATTACTATATTGTATTTACCCTTCTTATATATAATCTTGTAATCATACCCTAGTAGCTTGGTGACCCATTTATGCTGCTCTATGGAGGATAACCTTTGTTTGAGAAAGTACTTTAGACTATGATGGTCAATATTGATATGGAAATGTCATCCTATGAGGTATGGACACCAGGTCTCTATTGCATGCAAGATGGCCATTATCTCTTTCTCATATGTGGATCTACCCAAATTGTGGTCACATAACTGCTTATTGGCAAATGCCAAAGGGAACCCTTCTTGCATCAATACCTCTCTAAGACATTTTCCTATGGCATCACATTCCAAGATAAAATTCTTAGTAAAATCTATCACTTCTAATACTGGAGTCATGCACATGGCATCCTTTAAAGTTGAGAAAGTTTGTTCAGTGGCCTCACTCCAAACAAAGGCATTTTTTTTTAGTAGCAAGGTTAAGGGAGAAACAATTTTTCCATATTTTTTCACAAATTCCCATAGTATCTTTCAAGTCCTAAGAATCCACACAAGCTCTTTAGGGTCTTTGGACGAGGCCAATCTTGCTAGCTATGATGTTTTGGGGATCAACTCGTACTCCTTCTTGACTTACACTGTGACCCAAGTATTCAAACTTTGAATTCTGAAAAGCACATTTGGAGCATTTCATGAATATCTGGTGGTATTTTAGAAGTTGCAAGGCTATCAACATTCTCTATACACTATTTCTATGTTTTGTTGTAGATTAGAGTATAATAAAAAAATATTGACACATAATTGTGTAGGAATGGTCGAAAGATCTTGTTCATGAGGCTTTGCAAGGTTGGTGGAGAATTACAAAGGCCAAAAGGAATCACTAAAAACTCATAATGACCTTCATGTGTACAAAAGACGGTATTAGGGATGTCCACCTATTCAATCCCAATCTAGTGGTAGTCTGAATGAAGGTCAAGTTTAGTGAAAAACTTGGTTGCATGAAATTTATCCAAGAGATCATCAATAACTAGGATAGAAAATTTGTCCTTTATGGTAAACTTATTGAGAGCTCAAAAATAAGGACACATGCTCCAAGTACCTCCCTTCTTTAATACCATGTCATTGTTGAGGAGTAAGTGCTAGTACTAGGACGTATGACTCCCACCTCCAACAATTCTTGAGTGATCTTTTCAATTTCATTTTTTTTTGCAAAAGGGTGTTGATAAGGATAAACATTAGGTGATTGACTACCTATAATGAGGGGAGTACCATGGTCATTCTCCCCACACAAAGTTGGTAAACGTTGTGGTGTTTCAAATACATGTTGATGCTTAGAGAGAACCATTTTCAAATAAAGGTGAATTTCTTTTGGGGTGGTGTCAACTACTTGTATGACATTGAATTATGCAATGATACCTAAGTGGCCTTTCTCCAACAAATTCTCCATACAATGAGATGTGATAATTTTAGGGGAACTAGATGTAAGTCCCTTGAGGGTATGTTTCTACCCTTCTCAAGTGAATCTCATGTATCCATGGTGACAAGTCCCAAAGTGTGCAACCATTATGCCTTGAGAACTATATCACAACCATTTATTTCAATAGAAAAGATGTGAGTTTTGAGATGATACTCACCAATCTATAGTTTCACATTTTCACATCAGCACCCACATTTCATCATACCGCCACTAAAAATTATAATTTGAATATTAGATATGGTATGTACAAAACAATGGGCTTATTTTGCCACTCTCATATGAATAAAATTGTGGGTGTTGCAATTGTCAATCAACACAATAACTTTTTGGTGCTTAATGTATCCAATCAATTTCAAGGTTTGGGGTGTAAAGAAATCTGATAGGGCATGGAAGAAATTTGGGGTTCCTCATAAGGAACTTGCAATGGGGATTCATATTCCATGGGAGGCATGGTGTCTTCCAAGGTTGGTTCAAGAGTATATTCAATGGGAATGCCCTTTGAATAGTCATGTGGAGATACATCCATTTGAAATACTTTCTATTTTTTTCATTTTTTCCCTTTGAAATATCACTCATCATAATTATAGCAACGATGGAGGTGTTGATGTTCTGTTATATGTTTAAGAGATGACTTGAGGATGTGGAGTGGTTGTGAGTTGGATGAGATGGGGATAGTCACAACACAGGGGGCTAGTATGAGTGGTGAATAAATGTCTCTTGGTTTATGCATTGATCACTATCTTAGTTTCTTTAGCTCTGTCGTAAGATTCCAACAATGTTCTTGAGTGATGCATCATGATGTGTTCTCAAAATACTTCCTTGAGCCCACTAATGGAACATTATTTAGAAAATGAATTAGATATTCCCTTTGTATATATTTCCAAATGATTAAAGGAAATGATATAGTCTATAAATTTGTCAGTTTGGAGTAATTGTTTTAGGCATCCCAAATGGTGGGTGTCATGCTCAAAACAAGAATAACGATCTTGCACAAACTGGGCTAGGCCATGTTTCCTTTATAATCCTTCTTATAACATTTCCACCACTGCCAATGTTTGACATCCAAATATAAGACCTTGAATTTAGTTTCTGTAGGTCATCGTTAATGCAATGGATAGAGAAATAATGTTCAATTTGGGTAACCCACCTCGAGGGATCATGCCCATCAAATTTGTTCATGACAACCTTTGGAAATCAGTGCCATGAATTGTGACCAATCGGTTGAGATAAATGTGGTTTTAGGTATGCTCAGAGGACTTTTGATATACCCAGATGTACATGGAATTGAGATTTTGTGCACATGTGATGTCTGATATAATAATACTAGAAGGGGAACCAACAATGGTTACAAGGTTTCCCAAAAAGTGATTCCACTTGTATTCCCTATATTTGTTCTTCCCAAAGCACATTTTTACCTGTTAAACAATATATCACCATTTTCTTTAAAGATGCTGGAATATGTCTCTAGCTTGAAAAACAATTCTACTAGAATTCGAAGGCGTGTTGGCTTAGAAAAGAGCTTTGATACCACTTGTAGTGTTTCTTAACCCTTAAAATTGAAACACAACCAATCAAATAGATAATATAATTTCAATAACCAGACACAAGAGACAACAATATGAAATATGTAAGAGATACCCTTGTATTAAGATAATTCGAAGAAGGAAACAATGTTCACTTGCCTCTTAAGGTGGGGAAACCTTTCACAAAAAACAGATCCAAATACAACAACATAAGACCAACATCCCATAGTCTCATATCTATCTAAATAAATTTTCAGTAGAAAGAACCCTAACTACTTGTGGTCTTGTCACTAATAGGTACATTTGGTCTCAAATCTACATGGAAATAGTTCAAAAGTTACATGGATACCCCAAAATTATTGTAATTGATAGAGATCCAATTTTCACTGGAAATTTTTGGAATAATTTTTTTTCTTGTTTAGGTACTCAATTGGCCCACAACTCATCCTATCATCCTCAATCCAATGGGAAAATTGATATTGTGAACAAGTATCTAGAAGGATATCTTCATTGCTTTGCATCTGATAAATAAACACAGCGCGTCAAGTGTTTTTTCTTGGCTGAATGGTGGTACAAAACATCCTTTCGTACTTCATCAAAAATGTCCCCATTTTTGGCACTTTAGGGATATAATTCTCCATCCATCACATTTCCCTTGAAAGGGACTACAAAGGTTCAGGCAGTGGAGGAAAACATAGGGAACCAACACTATTTTCTCAGACTATTGAAGGACAAATTGGTTATGGCACAAAATAGGATGAAATAATAAACATATAAACATCACAGTGAAAGGAAATTTGACTTAACCTTTGAACTCTAATCGATCGTCACTCTTCAGCGTGAAGGAAGCATGGGCACACCAGAGATAGTGTGAAACTGTAGTACTGGGGTTGTTTTCTTGTTCTAGACAAGGATGGATACTCATTCCACCACCGTATGATGAATGTCATGCACGGTTAGAGTGCCATGATGCCACCACTTGTAAGGTCCAGTATAGGGAAACAACTAGTTCATTGTCGCTCACTGCATAGAGTTACTACAACTCTAATTAAATGAATAACAAAATAGGGTGTCCGTAGGACCCTAACATTTGAACTAGATAAGGAAACGGTGGATTACCTCTTGCTCATACAAATTATTACTCCTCCAAATAGATTAAATAAATATGCACTTTTTGGCTTTCTCTTTTCTACAACTCTAGCCCAATCCGCATCAACAAATCCTTGCAAATAAAAAATATCATTACCATGATCTTCATAACATAAGATATAGTCTTTGGCTCCTTGTAAATACTTGAATACTTTTTTAGCATCCATACAATGTTCATTTTTTAGATTAGCCATAAATTTACTTACTTTTCCCACTGAATGTGCTATCTCTGGTCCCGTGCATACCATGACATACATAAGAGACCCAATTTCTTTTCCCCTTGAGTTTTAGGACACATTTTAGTAGAAAACTTAACTCCCTCTTGAAACAATGTCTTTGTTGCTTTACAAGTCTCCATCCCTAAATCATTGAGAATGTTTTCAATATATTTATTTTGACTAAGCCATATCTTTATGCTTTTTCTATCTCTTTTAACATCTATACACTACAAGGTAAAGACCCTGTAGCGGAGGTTTTTAGTGTTACAAAATTGGCAAAAATTGTCAAAAAAACCTCTGCAAAACATTCATTTTTGGTAGCATATGTTTTGGTGGAGATTATAATAGAACTTCATTATAACTAAGAAAAACTAGGCAGGTGGAGGTTGTAGCAGATGTTTTTCTAGTCGGTGCGCTTCATGGTCTATACGCACTGGTGAATTCTCAAACATAAAGAACCGATGCCTACATTACACTGAAGGAACCAAACAACGATTCCTATATTAATAGGGCACCGATGCATTTATACAAAATAACACACGGATGCTTTAATAATAACAACGCATCGGTCGAATCTATGATACCAAGCACCGATGCATTCTCTAACTTAAATCACTGGTGCTTACAATTACAAGAAAGCATCGGGGTTGTCCAAAAAAGGTTTGGGGACCAATGATCTTATAAGTAATAATGCATTGGTTACTTAATAAGAATAAGGCACTGGGTGAATCTATGATACCATCACCAGTGTCTTAAAAAAAAAAACCTATCGGTGTATGATACTCAAAACTAAATATGGTTAAAGTGTGATACATAGACCCCGGTTCATTTATTAATGAAATGCACCGATAAATGCTTTTTATTATTATAATTATTGGTTAAAATATTATTAATATTGGTCCTGGTTCCTTGTATATCAACACCGATGCGAATTTAATGACGGCACCGAATCGTTTTATCTTGAAACACACCGATGTTGTTTATCATTAAACGCATTGGGTGTCATTTTCTCTTTTTAGAAACATCGACCCGTGACAATGAACAATTATTGTTATATTTTAATTCCATTGTTCATAAAAAATTGGCATATATCATAAAATAATATTCATATAAATTACATTTTGATTAGTGCATTTGGATATGATGTTTGGATTAGTTTGTTAGGTCATCAGATTTCAGATCTCTTCATTATAACATTTAATCATCCATATATTTAATCAATGATGTAACATTTCACATCAACATTGGACAACACAATAGAATAAAATAAAACAGACTTTATTATATATGAATAATATGCTCTTTGTCATACAATGATCCAGGTGTATATTGGTGGCCACCCACCTGTTCCAACTGGCTCCTTTTTTCATTTTTTAGTTCAACACGTTCTTATGTACTTCTTTATAATTGTGGTTTATACACTTCTAGGATTGTCTGGAGCCCTACACATCTTCCAAGTGGATACTGGTGGCCTCCCACCTAATCTAACTGGCTTATTTTGTATGTTTTTATGTTAGCACATCTTCTTATACTTCTAGGGCTGTTTTGGGGCCCTAAACAATGCTATTCTGGCTCGCCACAGTCAAACTATAGATAGAGACAGAGTTTGATGGCATAATTCATATTTCTCAAAAATACCTTTCCAACGGGCTATCACACACCTAAAATAGAGATCGTATGCAAAAGTTACAACCCTGGGAAGTTAATGTACTAACTTACCCTACGGTTAGGTTTTTGGATGTCTAGGGTTTTGACATTACTGTTTAACATAAAAAGGCCTTTAGAGCCTCATTGTAATCATATTCTGGTGAATGAGCGTAGTTGTCACATCTCTTCTCAGAGATAAAGCTGCCACCATTCTAGCAAGTCTTGCACTCTGTATTTTTACAATCTCTTTACAATTCTTTCATTAATAGAAATAAAGTATTGTTGTATTTCTATGTTTCAGGAAAGTTTCATGACTATTTCATTGTAATTTGTCTGCTTTCATTTTGTTCTGAACATAATCCGGATTAGTGGTATCAAAGAAGGCTTCTCTTGATCGTTTTTCAGTGCATGTCCCCGATGAGATCCGAGTATAGCCAATTGGGTCTCAAGTTTTTCTCTCTTGAGGAAAATCACTCTTGCACACCCAAGAAACCCTCAATGACGACAGGAAAGAAAGACGGTGGATCAAAATATTATATTAACCTGTTGCTTGAGCAATCTCTCATGCAATAGAGGGACGAAAGGATGGAGAATTTTGCACACATTCTTCAATGCCCGCTGATAGAAACATACACATATTCATCAAGCGACCATTTCAGAGGAACCTCTCCCTTAGAGGTACAAGTTAATTATGATATTCCCATATTTGAAGGTCAGATAGATGCGAATGCTCTAGAAAAATGGTTAAATATATTAGAAAGTTATTTATTTGTTCAAATTTTTTCCGACAGGGAAAATATCACCTTCTCACTCCTCAAGGCTCTCCCCCATGTCAAAAAATGGTGGGAAACTTATTGGGAGAAAATTTCCACAAAGGAATATGGAATATATGGGGCCGAGCCCACTTGGAATTTTTTGTGGATGCGGTCAAGGAACAATACTATCATGTTGATAACTATGAAGACCAATACATGAGATGGACCACACTGTGGCAAGAGAAGAGCCAAACAATGCCAGAGTTCACAAATACTTTCCATACCTTGCGCAACAAGTTGGGTATCAAGGACTCCGAGCGACATATGGTTCTGAAATATTGTGGGGCTCTGCATAGCTACATCCAAAATGAAATAGATTTCCTAAAAATATCATTATTGGGAGTTGCCTATCGATATGCTGTCAAAATCGAGCAGAAATTTAGGCACCAGAACAAATGGGAATTTACGTATGCAAATCTACAACAACCAAAGCACAGTAAAGGAAACCCTAACGAACAACCTCTAGACAACTAGTCCAAAACACATGACAAAAAGGGTAAAGGGAAGACGAAGAATGGCACTGGGAAGTGGTGTGAATTCCACAAAATCCCCTAGCACAATATCGATGAATGTCGCTCGAAAAATTCATTGGTGGCTGAGGTAAAAGACATGAAGCCGAACCTTGATTCAGAATCTGATCCAGAAAATATTGAAAACATACAAAATAAGCCAGTTGGATTAGGTGGGAGGCCACCCGTATCCACCTGAAATATGTGTAGGGCTCCAGACAACCCCAAAAGTGTAGAACCCACAATTACAAATAAGTACAGAAGAATGTGTTGAACTAAAGTGACACAAGGTAATATCTCATACTTCAAAATTCATCCTCTTCACAGCCTGTTCAAAGAATGCACAAAAGACCGCTACAACCACTATAGCCTCAACACCTTCAATCTAGCAAAAACAAATTGTAAAAAAGAAAGAAGATGTTGTTTCTTCACCTACAATGGTGCCTACACAATGCCCCGTCAAACCCAGAGACAACAGGTTGGTGGAGCATATCCAACCCTGCCAACAACCGGTTTGTGACAGTATTCCACAAACCAAGCATCACAACTTCTCCAACAAAGAACGCAACTCACCAAGATTAAGATTCAAAACATGCTTTCCCCTCTTCCCTAGGTACTTAATGCAATGGATACCATTTCTTCCTAAGGGGGGAGGATTGATCCAGGTGGATATTGGTGGCCACCCACCTGTTCCAACTGGCTCCTTTTGCCAGTTTTTAGTTCATCACGTTTTTCTGTACTTATTTATAATTGTGGTTTCTACACTTTTGGGGTTATCTATATCCCTACACATATTCTAGGTGGATATCAAGGCCTTCCCACCTAATCCAACTGGTTTATTTTGTATTTTTTCATGTCAGCACATCTTGTTATACTTCTGGGGCCCTTTTTGGGCCCTAAACAATGTTATTTTGGCTCGCCACAGTCAAACTATATACGAAGTCATATTTTGACAGCGTAATGCGTATTTCTCTAAAAGACCTTTCCAATGGGCTATGACGCACCTAAAACAAAGATCGTGTGCAAAAGTTACGACCCTGGGAAGTTAATGTATTAACTTACCCAAACGGGGCCCACATGAATTTTGGTGTTTCATCTCCTAGGGATAGGTTTTTGGATGTCTAGGATTTTGACATTCTTGTTTAACATAAAAAGGCCTTCAAAGCCTCATTGTAATCATCTTCTAGCGAATGCTTATAGTCGTCACATCTCTTCTCAGAGATAAAGTTGCCACCATTTTAGCGAGTCTTGCACTCTGTATTTTTATAGTCTCTTTACAATTCATGTATTGTTGTATTTCTCTATTTAGGGAACGTTTCATGAGTATTTCATTGTAATTTATCTTCTTTCATTTCGTTCTGAACATAATCCGGATCATACAAAATTGGTCAACACTTATTAGTAATCCCTTGTCTTTCAATTGGTATACTATGTCCATTACATTAAACAAAGTGTCTCATTTTCACATACACTTATTTCAAAAAATACAACAGCTTGCATTGATATCCAAATATATTGATCATCATTCTTCGCTCGAATTGTTTTTAGTTCTCGAGCTACTTCCATGACTTGGGTTATTTGGTCAAATGTTTTGTTGATTGTCTCAATTGTTTTCCTCTTCTTCAAATGATTCCATATACAAAAATAAAAATAAAGTGTAATTAATGTATCTACATTGGTGAGAATAATGAAAATTGAAATAAATAATATACATGAATGTAAATTGAAAAGAGACATACCATAGCAAGAATTGAGTCTTGAATGATACAAAAATTTTCAAAACCAAATCTCATTTCTTCTGTCAACAACTCTTCTATTGACACATTTCCATACTTTGTTTCTTGCAAGTTTTATACCCCATAATAAATCATAGATTTAATATAAAAGATTTTTTTGTTCCATTAAATATAAAATGAGAGAAGTAAAACAACATAAGATACTTACAAATTCCACAATTAATTTTTGATATGATAACATATACTCAGAACCCTTACTTCACCCATTGTCAATCAATTATCGCGATGACTCTTCTTTGTATGTTAGCACCCGTTTGAAGACATTCAAGGATGGTTGTTGTAAAACAAATTAAAATATACAAAAATGAAATCTTAAGTTAATGTTATAAGGAAATAACAATTACTCGCAAACATTGCTATCAACCCTTTTCTTCCTTGTCGTCCTGTTTTATGTGCTAAATGAGTTCCATTTTGTTTTCTTTCCTGCAAGAAAATAATTGAAAATTAATATTTAATGCTAAATTATGCATTTATATGTACCTAATAGAAAATTTCAATGAGTTCATAAATTTGAAGCACGTTGTTGTTGAGATGACTCCTTCTGTGATGCAATTATGTCCATTTCTGTTACCATCTCCTTGTACATGTTTTGTGAGATTCCTATTGACATGTTTTGGATATCATCTCGTTGATCCTTCGGGATTTTCATAATATTCTTGAAAAAAGTAACATGACTGTAAACTATTTTTATATTGATATATGAAAACTAAATATATAAAAAAAATAATATTAATAAATGAATGGTTTGTAGTAATATATACATATCCTAGAAAAGCATTTTTAGGAATATTACTTTTTGAATGATTCTTTTGTTGTTGTTGTATGTTTTTTCTATTGCAAGTCTGACAGGTCTAATTGACCATTTCTATGGAAATGTTTCTTGTAGTTTAGATATAACCTAGTTCTTGGAATCATTGGATTGATTTTTGTATTGTAAGTGGAAAGTACGTCTATACATTCGCTCCACTATATCCATCATAGTTTTGTAAAAGTTTTTCCCCCTTTCATTAACCTCCAACACTACTCTAGATGAGCTAAGGACTAATTCATCATCATTTACATCTTCTATAATTTTTTATTTTCATAGGACGACATTATGTTTCTTTGTTGTTGGTCCCTGTATAACATTAAACATATGTGAATTAATACATTCTTTGAAACATGTTATCTAATATTTTTAAGTATATTATTAATGCAAATTAAAAAAAGAACTCATATTGAATAGAATATTTCCATTCACCCAATTCTTCCTTTTGCAATTTTTCCATCAAGCTTTTACGATGTTCTGAACTTAGATCCCAAAGAATCTTATCGAGATTCCTCATTTTATGGCTCTGAAAGACACACACTAACCAATACATATTAGTTAAACTTACATATAGTTCAAACATATTAATTTTGTATAGAATTTAAAAAGAACTTGTCTTTTTGACATATTAATTTTTTATAGAATTTACAAAGAACTTGCCTTTTTGGCCTTTTTGGATGTGTTATCATTGTGTCGATCAGAATTTTTTTTTGAACTATTCTCACACATTTATTTATCAATATATATCTTGTACCATTCAATATACAAGCTATTAAATATATTTTATAAATAAATCACACAATTTTCTGCAAAAAAAAAAGTTCCTGGTGCGCTTTCATAATATAATAGCACCAGTGTGTTCCATATATGAAATGCACTGATATCAAAAATAGATTTTTAAAAACTATAAATTACAATGGTGTGATATGTTTATTTATCAACAACACTCCAATAGAAAAAAAAAATGAAAACAAAAAATACCATGAACAAATAAAATTACACATCGATGAACGATTTTTTTTAATTATGTTGCAACATTACCGGGGTGTTTTATCCGAAAGAACACTTGTGTGTTAGATTCAATTAGGTGCACCGATTACCCGAAACATTTAAAAAAAAATGTGACAGGGTCGAGAGGGTTTGGATCCGATGCATTACATGTCAAATGCCTTTTATATGGAAACATAAACCCATTAAATCTAAAATGCCTAAAATGAAAAGATGTAACTATGAAGTGATAGAGGGAGTTAAACCCTAAGGTGAAATTTTGCAGTCACATAAGCAAGAAGAAGCAAGTGTTTAAGTTAAGTATGGATTTTTTCATTTTTTTTCTGAATTTTAATTAATTCTAAATAGAGATACAAATTGCAAAAAAAAATATTATTAAAATCAACAGTAAAATTTAATTTTTTTACTATGTAGGGTTTTGAGTGAATCACAAAACCCTTCAAATTCTAATTTTCTGAATAATTTTGTTTCTCCAAAAGGGTTTTGAATGAATCACCATACCCTTCAAATTTTGATCTTCTGAATAAGTCTCATGTTCCAAAGTATTGATCTGCTGCTCCAGAGTGTTTCCCTGTATGTCTCTTGCAAATATCTCCCATGTAAATTTTGGCAAAATAATAAAATATTGAATAGCTTAATACCTAGGAAAGATTTTATGAAAAGAGTTTTAAATGAATCACCATAACCTTCAAATTCTAATCTTCTGAATAATCTTGTTGTTCCAAAGTATTATGTTGCTCCACAGTGCTCTCTGGTATGGCTCTCTTGCAAATATCTCCATTGTAAATTTTGGTAAAATAATGAAACAATGAATAACTTTTTACTATTTAAATGACTTTATGAAATTAGATTTTAAATTTCCACTCATTTTTCAATTATAAAAAAAGTCGCGCTTTTATGAAAAGAGTTTTAAATGAGCCCGCACGGGTGTAGACGGATTGGCAAGTGCCGTGTAAATGGAAGGAAATTTGTAAAATGAAGTCTCATGTTCGATTTGTTCGACAACACAGGTATTCCAACAGAGGACGAACACCTTCATTAACCACTCACATAACCAGATCAAAGATCAACACACCGATGTTTTCACGTGGTAAAACCCCTACGGGGAAACATCCACGGCCCTAGCCAACGCGACCACTTGGAGCAGTATATTAATGCAAAGAAAAAGATTACAGAGAGATTTTACAAGAGAGTTTCTCACAATCGATCATCGACAAATGACCCTACATGCTCTTTAAATAGAGATCATGGAACAATCGAGTGTTAAGCCACGGATCAATGGTCGTTAAGATCGAGGAGAGTATGAACCGTCGGATCACTCTATGTCGGGAACATATCGTGACCATCAGATTGCCTAACTACAAATGCATACTAA
>JZKD02S1785136.1:102830-118531 GCA_000966675.3 Picea glauca | reverse complement strand
ACTATTTTAATCATTATTAGTTATGAGGGCTAGAAGAAAATATATAAATAAACTTGCAACATGACTGTAATCTACAAGGAGTGGAGGTGTTATAAATTGGAAACATACATTAGAATGTAGGAAATGAACTTTGGATATCATGTATGGATTTGTTTACTTAAAAGACTTGATAATTTCAAAGTCAGCATTTGAGATAATTAACCAATATACATGTTGACCATCGTGTCAGTTAATAGAGTGATTTGATCAGTGCTAGATCAAGTAACGATGTGGACCCTTCAATACTTGAACCTGTAACCTGTTTTGAGAATAATTGGCAAAATTAAAGAGTAGTAAAGTCCTTGAAATAATCTAACCTTATAAATGCATTAAGTATAATAATGAATTACCCGTACAATGAAGCAAAAACAACTTTTTTTTGTTGGTGTTTTTGTCAATGATACATAAATAAATGACCTTCATTAAAGCCATGTTATGCAAAGGAAAAGAGGCCTTGAAAACAAATTAGTTGGATTGAGAAGTCTAGGCTGTGTGGAAAAAGTTGGAAAAAAGGGAAGAGTCCCTTGATTCCTTTCTTGTTGTTTATTGTGTTTCTTTGGGATGAGAAACTGATATGTTTATGCACATAAGTGTTTTGGCATAATGCTAATAGTTGCATGATTATAAAGATAGCTAAAGTATTTTTATGTTTACGCTCAGAAAAACATTGAGGATAATGTGAGGGAGTGCATTTAGATATGCTAGGACATATCTGAAAATGTTTATTGATTCAAATGCTATGGTATATGTTTTTTTATTTAACATGAAAACTAATATAATTGTTAATGTGACGATGTATGTCATGTATAGAAAGAGATTGGAGTTGTTGGGGAAGAAAACTACCAATGATGGACAACCTTAGGTAGAGGACAATTCCAAGAAGGTAGTTATTAGAAAAGAACAGTGGAAGGGACTATGGGAGTACCCATGAAGCACCACTAGTAAGTTAATACTAGAGAGGTTGTTGGCATCCAGGAAGGGATAAAGTCATCATGCTTTGTGGCATGAGTTTTGAGGAGGGATTGGGTGAGGTCCCTCTCGAAATAATTTATACTTTAATAATTAAAGTTTTAATGTTGATTGATTGTTTTATGTCATTGGCACCCTAGATGGGTGTGACTCGGGAAAAGAGAGCATGAATAAAGGGGGTATGAACCTCTAGGATCCAAGGATGATTGAGATCCTTGTAGGAAATTTCATGAATAGATGTGTCATGATTGCATTGACCAATCGAGAATGATTGGGAACAAAAGTGCTCATGAGTAGAATGTTGATTGAATGCATTAAGGAAATGCATGTTTGCAATAAAGGGTAGGTAATGGAGTGCCTAGTAGGGAAGGAGAACCTTCCAATATTCTACCATAATTGTAACAGTGGTAAAAGGAGGAGTTGGGTGGCCATGAACGTTGACACCCTGGTTACTAGAAAAGAATGGATGTTTGGATGAATTCATATGAAACTTTGATTTCATATTATATTATGTTGATTTTAGGACTATGATCAATTCAAAGAAGGAAAGAAAATCATGTTGTAATAATGAATATGGATAGAGAATCCATGTGGTGATAGGTTGGTTGAGTTCCAACACACCATGACAAGAGTATCTAATATAAAATGTAGTAAATTGAAATCAATGCAAGGGTGCATTGTGTGAATGTGGGAATGGATATTGGCACATTGGATTAAATTCAATTAATATTGAATTGCATTTGGAAAAATTTAGTATGCTGAAATGATACATTTGTAAAGAATGATATTTCCTTTTGCTTATATCATTGAATAGATGAATGTGAAGAAATTATTAGAATGCACAGTTATGAATTTGTTTTGGAAATGACTGCACGTGTGCAATGAAAATATAATGTGCATGAGATCTAATAGTTGATTTGGTTGAGTAAAGATTGAATTACAGGAAGGAGGGTCTTGGAAATGGCAGTATTGAAGCCCATGAGGAAGATCAATTCTTGTTGGTTGTGAAGAGCTAAAATATTTAGAGAAGGAAATATCATGCTTGTGAAATCTAGTTCCAATATGGAACATATCTAAAAATGAAATGAAATTGTGAATTTGAAAATCTATGGGTAACAGATTTGGGAAGAATTTTTGAGTGAAAATTAACGAAAAATATCTCACAAATTTCTATATGCATGTGAATAGAGGTGAGAGAAAGAGATTTCTCCAGAGAGGATGGATAGTGGTTGTCAAATTTGAAAGCATGGAAGAGGTACATTGTTGAATTTTGTGATAAGTCACGATCACCATAAAGAATATTTTGTTGTGGTAACACGGGTCGAAGGGATGCTTTCGGCAAGGAAATCTAGAGGGATGCCTAGAAAAGAGAAAGCTTGGGGGATGCTTCAACTGTAATACTTAGCGAAGCCTCTGAAAATTTTCTTGTGCGAGAAATCCTAGATAGGAAATATGGATCACCCGAAGGACTATATAAAATATAAGGGGATACCTGAGCCTGAGGTTGAAAGGCGAGTGACTGCAAGGAAGGGGAGATTTTGATAGCTCGTGTGAAAGACTCTGTGGACTCTTCAAATTTTATTTTACTTGTTGACTAGGATCATGCACACAATGGGTATGTCCAGGAAAAATAGTGAACCAAGTTAATGAGACAACCACATGGATGCAAATCCATGAACTACACAGATTAGTTTTGTGTTGGTTTGTGAATATTTCCTCTTGATTTTTGAACAACAAAAAAAATGTTTTTGCATGAAATTGTGATTGATATGCTTTCTTTTTTGAATTATTGTAGTCATGTGACAAAGGGAAAGAGTCTAGGAAAGGATCGGACCAAGGAAAGGGAGACATTGCTAAAGAAGCTAGAAAACAAGGCATGATAGGTGTATTGAGGAAAGAACACCAAGGATGGTGTTCCTTTGAAGGGGGACGAGATTGTAACACCCCCTCTATAAACCTATGATTATATGTAATCAATTGTAATTAATGATTTCCATGCTATGGCATGAAAACAACGTAAATGTATTAATGATCAATAAAAAAATGCCAAAAAATGATTGTGGGGGTGAAGTCTTGAGTATTAGCCATGATACCACTAGAGGAATGAGAGAAGGGTTCATTAGGTTAAAAGACTAAGCCATTATGCTGACGTATTATTTTATAAATATTCAGAATTTTCTCTCAACCTTGATATAAAGTAAAATCAATTAATGAGGGAGGATTGGTGGTTGAGAAACCAATCACCCTTAATGAATACATGCATGGGAGGTTGGGTTAGGACAGTATAAGTTGTCAGCCAAAGGTACCCAACATGTCATTCCACAATCCCCAAGGTTGACCCGAGTTCCTTCTATTAGAAGGAAGGGGACAAGGGGGGAACCATCTAGATTTCGTGTAGAAGAGGTACGAGTAGATAAGAAAATAAGAAGGTGGGTGTGCAAAAGGAGGGGGGAGAAATGGGCACAAAGAGAGAGAACTCGGGAGGGTTTTTGAAAAAAGGTCAGAGAAGAAAAATTGCAGGAGAGGACCAAGTGTGGGTTGAGAAAAATGCGTCTCAAGTAAAAACTTGCTTACTAGGCTAGTTTGAAAGCCTAGATCCCAACGTGAGCTGAGAAGGATGTGAGATTGATGTTGGAGAGAATATGATAAATCTCGTAAAGGCTTAGGCTAGAAGGATACAAGAAAATACTGACTAAGATTGGTATGAAGGAGAGTAACTTGCACATGTTAATCTTCTTGAGGACCTGAGATAAAAACTTTGATGGTATGATGGCTTGGCATGGGGGTGACTTTCTACTGGAGGTACTGAGGGAGTAGATCCTATGGGTGGGTGGAAAGGAAAACACCCACAATTATTTGGCTATAAAAAACTTGAAACAGATAAGTACTCCTCACTTTGTGCAACCTAACTGAAAGTAGAGGGGTTATGCCTGTAATGGTTTGTATTTGTGTATGCAGGTTTTATGGGATTGTCATTGTCCCATTGGGAAGCCAATATGATTGCATGATAATGTATTAGAGTATAATTGCATGCATATTGCACATATGAACATGAGCACACTACAAATTTTCTAAACTATGGAAAGTAAGCATGTATCTATGCATTTCTAGTTTGCGCAATATAATAAACATTGTGGAAAAAAGGGATTTTCCTGAGTAAGGTTCAGAACCAAGAGGGCCTGTTAAAAACCTTATAAATAACTTGGAAGAATTCTTAAGAGTTTAAGTCTTGAATTATATTTCTAATTAGGAGAGAACCCATTTGTTAATGCCCTAGTTAACAACAACCATTGATTCGTTCAGGGATCGGAGGTAGGGAATCTTAACCGTTGGTTGGGGAGTGAGCCATTGGAGTAATCCAACACTAATTTATAGCACAACTTTGACAAAAGACTCCAAGAAATGATCTCTAGTTTATAGTTTATTTTAGAAATATTCAGAATTTTCCCTCAAACTTGATATAAAGTAAAATCAGTTAATGAGGGAGGACTGGTGGTTGAGAAACCGATCACCCTTAATGAATACATGCATGGGAGGTTGGGTTAGGATAGTATAAGTTGTCATCCAAAGGTACCCAACATGTCATTCCACAATCCCCAAGGTTGACCCGAGTTCCTTCTATTAGAAGGAAGGGAATAGGGGGAGAACCATCCAGATTTCGTGTAGAAGAGGTACGAGGAGATAAGAAAAGAAGAAGGCGGGTGTGAAAAAGGAGGGGGGATAAATGGCCACAAAGAGAGAGAACTCAGGAGGGGTTTTGAAAAAAGGTCAGAGAAGAAAAATTGCAAGAGAGGCCCAAGTGTGGGTTGAGAAAAATGAGTCTCAAGTAAAAACTTGCTTACTGGGCTAGTTTGAAATCCTAGATCCCAACCTGAGTTGAGAAGGATGTGACCTTGATGTTGGAGAGCATATGATAAATCTCATAAAGTCTTAGGCTAAGAGGATACAAGAAAATATTGACTAAGATTGGTACGAAGGAGAGTAACTTGCACATGTTAATCTTCCTGAGGACCTGAGATAAACACTCTGATGGTATGATCGCTTGGCATGGGGCTGGCTTGCTATTGAAGGTATTGAGTGAGCAGAGCCTATGGTTGGGTGGAAAGGAAAAAACCCATAATTAGTTGTCTAGAAATAGCTTGAAACAGATAAGTACTCCTCACTTCGTGCAACCTAATTGAAAGTAGAGGGGTTATGCCTGTAATGGTTTGTATTTGTGTATGCAGGTTTTATGGGATTGTCATTGTCCCATTGGGAAGCCAATATGATTGCATGATAATGTATTTGAGTAGAATTACACGTATATTGCCCATATGAACATGAACACGCTATAAATTTTCTAAACTATGGAAAGTAAGCATGTATCTATGCATTTCTAGTTTGCGCAATATAATAGACATTGTGGAAAAAAGGGATTTTCCTGAGTAAGGTTCAGAGCCAAGAGGGCCTGTTAAAAACCTTATAAAGAACTTGGAAGAATTCCTAAGAGTTTAAATCCTGAATTAGATTTCTAATTAGGAGAGAACCCATTTTTTAATGCCCGAGTTAACAACAACCATTGACACATTCAGGGATCAGAGGTAGGGAATCTTAACCATTGGTTGGGGAGTGAGCCATTGGAGGAATCTAACACTAATTTATAGCACAACTTCTATGAGAGACTTCGAGAAATGATCTCTAATTTATAGTTAACCTCTGTTGTAGATCTCTATAATTTCCCATTTAAGTGATAAGGATGAAATGATGACATCATGCGACACAGACTACCAACTTGGCAATGTGTGTGTCCTAATAGAAGCATGTGTCACTGGAGGAGTGGTCAAGGGATGAGAATGACTAAGAAGAGGTTGGAATTTTTATGACCATTGGCTTTAACATAGACTGTAGGATCTGGATATTGACATATCCCGACCCTTCATCAGAGGGCGTAGTCTCAAAGTGACAGAGTATGGGGTCAATAAAGGAATCTGATAGAGGATATTATGACAGAAGATTGGGATTGTAGATTGAGATAGATATCTATCGTTAATTGGTAAGTTACGAGAATAAATCTCGGTTGTCGATCTAGTGCAATAAAAGATCTTGACCCTTCGTTGAAGCAGGCTAGTACACATGTAGAAGAAAAACTTTGAATCAACAAGGAATGTTGATCTATCGGAGGGATAAGAAATGAATCTCAATCGTTGAGGTTGAGTGAGGGGAAATGGTTCCATCTCCTTGTTCCATTCCTTACCCTATGAGAGTGAAGAGAGAGAAGATGATGGTGGCGTGACGTGTCATGCTAACGTTGCAGACGACGTGTCCTAAACGATGAAAGGTGTCAACACTTGAATGGATAAATCAAGTGTTCATTGATGACATCTATCCCACATCAGACCACAAGGGAGATACACATGTCAAGAAATGACTTAGCGGTGTGTCATAATGATTTGAAACCTTCAGGGACGATCCACAACACATCATGGATGTCAGGTGTCATGATAGATGACAGGTTGTGTAAATTCTTGTATGTTCGAAGGATGACGCATGTCAACCTGTAATTTGTACAAAGGATCGAGTATATGTCCACGCCAAGATAAGTCTGGGAACATGTGTCTATTTCCTATCCGTCAGATCAACGGGTCAAAAGATCTGGGTTGTTCGTCAAAGTTTGAAGGGTTTGCAAGGCTGTGTGTTGGTCAAGAAAAATTTCGACGATGATAAAGACATTGACGAAACAACGAGTGTTGTTGATCTATTGATAGAAGAGATTTAACCTTGGTCGTAGATAACCTTAGGCTCCATTCTAGTGAGTAAATGGAAGTGGTGACATCTTGATGATGTGGTTTTCCAACTTGGAAATCCATGTGTATAGAGTAGTGACAGGTGTCACTAAGCAATTGGTTGACAACGTAAAAGTGGGCCCCGTTGGGCAAGGAGGATCCTCTGGACCCTATTTTTATTCCTGGTCATTAGATCTATGGGTCAGTGAGTATGGATCATTGGCGTTGAAGGCATCATCGTCAGAGGTAGTAGAATGGTGAGTTTGGAGTTAACTAGAGAATCTCAACGATGATATAGATCGATGACATATTGAGAGTCGTTGATCCCGTCAGGGACGTGATGAGAAGATCTGAACCATTGGATGATCGGGGAGAGGACCGTCAGATCGATAAATGTTAGATGGGAGGGTGTTAACGCCCATGTAAGTTGGAGTCGTTGACTCAACCAAATCCATTGGATAAGAAGATTGTGAACCATCATATCTAGGGAGGGATCTGATTAGCTATGCGTCGTTAAAGCATTTTTTTGGGGGAATTTGTAACCCACAATAATGAAATCCCCGACGATGACATGAGGCTTCATGGGGTTGGTACCTTGGATCAGTGAGCCATTTGAAAAACACCACATCGGATGACAGGAGTATTAATAGGCCATGTGGAGGCCACATGGAAGTATGGTGGCCTTGGACAATGGAGAACCGAGAACTTTGGAAGGCCTTAAAGTTTGACTCCAAGATCATATTTGGGCATACTTACAGTCGTTGGAAAGTTCTTGATGAGCGAGAGATGTTGGTGCCCTCAAGAATAGGCCTCGAGATGTCTAAGAAGAAGAAATTTTTTGATACCCATCCCTTAAAAGGTACTTAAGGGGTTGGGTTTGTTACACACACCATCCACAAATAAACACAAGATACAACTTGGGAAACCCAGCACGAGAGAAAACCCAACTAGAAGGTGAGGCTGCTTTGCGCTCCTTTCTCTGGTATAGAAATGATATAAGTACAATGAAAGAGGAACTCTATATGGATTTTCCTTTGACTTGTGGCCTGTATGGTTGCTACAAAATCTCTCCTCCTCTGGTATGCTCACAAAATACCACACTCATATGTTTTTCTTAGTTATGGAAAAAGATACAATTGAAAAGAATGGAACCCCTTCTCCTAGTGGTTCAATATTTAACATAGCTTGATAGTCATCTAGTGATAGGTTTTTGACTTCCTCAACCCTTAATTGTGGTAGGGTTTTGAAAATTATAGAATCTTATTGAAATACCTCACATGGCTAACCCCGTTGTTGGTTTTGGATCCTAATTATCTTCCGATTCAGAGGTCTTTATTTGCAACCGTGTTTATACCCCATGAAGACTGTACATTATGGAAGACTGTACACCCTTCCATGTGGGGCTTACACTGCTGAGAGTTCTAGGGGACAGTGGGGGTTCAGGGGCGAATCCCCTGAAGGAAAAATTTCCTTGTAAATGTATATTGTAATTTCATAGTAAATCTTGACTATTCATTATAAGGTCACATATATGAAAATATAAGTTATGTTAGGGTTTTCTTCCCCTAGAAGAAAAAGCTCTTTTATCAGGGAATTGTATTGCGGCTATGTATCATTGTGAATATTGTATTTTGGGAGAGGAGACTGTGAGAGAAAGAAGAGGAAGTTACAATGAGTGTGTTGTAGGTTATATCCCTTCATTTTGTTGGATAATAAAAAGGAAGGACCTGACAATTTCTCTGGTGGATGTAACCCACACTAGGTGAACCATGTATATTTATGTCTCTATTGTATTATGTATCTTCTATGTTTTATTTCCACATTTGTTTTATTTTATTGCTGCATGATCTTGTTTTTATAACAACTAGTATCAAAGAGAAAGGTAACTCACATGAAAAGAGGGTTCTGGTTCGAGTGGGAGCAATGGTGGAAGATGGAAAGTTTAGGGTCGATAAATTTAACGACAAAAACTATCAGTTATGGAAGATGCAGATGTAAGATTGTTTATATCAGAAGGGTCTATTCCTACCATTGGGTCGAATAGTAAAGAAGCCAGAAACCATGAAATACAAAGAATGGGAGGTTCTTCACAGATCAAAAGATCAAAAGACAATGAAGGAGTTGATGGATGCATTGGCTAAACTGTATGAAAAACCCTCAGCGTCCAATAAGGTATTTATAATGAAGATATTATTTAATATGAATATGTCTGAAGGTGGGTCTATTGCAGATCATTTAAATGAATTTAATACGGTTACTAATCAGCTAAGTTATGTAAAAGTGGACTTTGATGATGAGGTCAGTGCTCTTCTAATCATGTGCTCATTTCTAGAAAGTTGGAATGGCTTGGTCATGGATGTAAGTAAATATGTCTCTAGTTCAAACACTCTAAAATTTGATGATGTTGTTGGTGTTATCCTTAGCAAGGAAATGCGAAGGAAAAACACAGGTGATAAATCAAGTAATGCGTTAAACATGGAGAAAAGGGGAACACAAAAAGATAGAGGAACGAGCATAGGGAATGGTAGGAATTATAGGAAGGGCAGATCCAAATCTAGACTAGGAAAGATAGAGTGATGGAATTGTGGGAAGAAAGGACATATGAAGAAAAATTGCAGAGCTCCAAAGAAACAAAGAGATGGACAACAAGAGAAAAAATAGGAAGAAAATGTAACAGGTGATGTGTTACAAGATGCTTTGATTCTTTATGTAGATAATATTTATGAGTCTTGGGTAGTATATTCATGGGCTTCATTTCATACCACACCCCATAGGAAACATTTTGTAGATAATGTTCAAGGTTATTTTGGATAGGCTAATTTGGGTGATGATTCACCATGAACAATTGTTGGAATGGGTAAGGTACAAATAAAGCAAATGAATGGAAACCAATGTTTGTTGAAATAGGTAAGACATGTACCAGATCTAAGGAAAAATATGATTTCAATAGGGTAGTTGGCAAGTGAAGGTTGTATATCTATTTTTATAGATAAGGTGTTGAAGGTCACCAAAATATCACTGGTGATAACAAAAAGAGAGAAGGTAGGTACATTGTATTTATGTACTAGTAATACTGACTCTTCTATGTATTTAACTTCTCCAGGAGTGGATACAACATTGTGGAATCATAGGCTTGGACACATGAGTGAGAAGGGGATGCAAATAATTTACAAAACAAATTTGTTGCCAGATCTTAAATAAATTGATCTAGATTTCTATGAGAATTGTGTTTATGGAAAACATAAGAGAGTCAATTTTCTCATAGATGGAAAAGAAAAGAAGAGTGAAAGGTTAGAGCTTGTGCATAGAGATGTATGGGGACCAACTCAGGTATCATATCTTCGTGTGTCTAGTTATTATGTTACTTTTATTGATGATGCAACTAGAAAAACTTGGGTTTATTTCATTAGACAAAAATCTAATGTTTTTGATACTTTTAAGAAATGGAAAGCTTTGGTTGACAATGATACAGGAAAAATGTTGAAGTGTTTGAGATCAGACAATGCAGGTGAATATTGCAACAAGGAGTTTTATTATTATTGTTCATACCATGGTATTCGTAGAGATAAAACAGTTCCAGGAACACCACAAGAAAATGGTGTGTCAAAAAGGATGAACATGACAATCATGGAGCATGCAAGGAGTATGAGATTGCATGTTGGGTTGCCCTTACAGTTCTAGGCAGATGTTGTAGATATTGTTGTTTACTTAATCAACAAAGGACCTTCAATCTATTTGGATGGTGAAATTCCAGAGGAGGTGTGGACAGGTGAAAAGGTAAACTATTATTTTTTGAAGAGTTTTGGTTGTGAATCATTTGTCCATGTTGATAAAGAAAATAGAACAAATCTTGAGGCAAAATACAAGAAGTGTAACTTTATTGGATACAGTGTTAATGATTTTGGTTATCTCTTATGGGATTATGAAAATCACAAAATCATTAGAAGTATAGATGTCATATTCAATGAGAAGGTCATGTACAAAGATTAGTTGCAGGGAAAGAAATGGGAAAAAGAAAAATCAAAATACACAGTGCTTGATGAGATCACTGAAAAAAGAAATTCCAAAGGCACCAGAAAATCAAAATGTACAACAATAGGAGAAACATGTACCTCAAGCTCCTATAAGTGTTGTTAGAAGATATAACAGGTTAAGTAAACCCCATGAGTGATACTCTCCTTCATTGTATTATTTATTGTTGACTGATTCTCATGAACCAGAAAGTTATGAAGAGACAATGCAGGTAGAAACTAAAAAGAAGTGGGACCAAGGCATGAGAGAGGAAATGGACTCCTTGGTAAATAACCAGAGTTGGGACTGGGTTCAGTTGCCTATGGGAAAAGATCATTGCAGAATAAATGAGTTTAAAAGTTGAAGGAAGAAGATTGTTGGTGCAATTATTTGCATAATATATTACCAAACATAAATTATCAACCAAGATTCATAATCAAAAGAGTTGATGCACTATATGTGTCGATAACAGATAGGTTCCTATGTTTGATGAGTATAGTTCAATCAAGAAAACAATATAAAAAACCCATACTCTGTTTTCACACTCCAAAGATAACACTCTTCACACAATTCATAAATTAGAAAGAAAAAATTCCAATCATGCACTCAAAAGATTTTGCTCAGATAATGCCTTGCCCATTTACAAGCTCATGAATCAGAAATATGGACTTTGAATTAGTTATCTGTAGCTTCTACTCTTAACAACAACTAGCAAGAAAATCTGGGCACACTTCAACAATACCACTCCAAACTTAGAAGAGAAAACTGATAACAAAACTTCTCAAGCAAATAGTGAATCGAAAGGTTCTTTCTTAGGTGACAAATATGTTCATTAGAGGCTCATGAAATGAAAAGATAAACTTAAGATCTATCTCCTGGAGCAACTAAACTAACAAGTGGGATGCTCCATTAAATCTCATGTGTAACATCCCGCTCTGGCGCACTGAGCGAACTTATTCTTTGAGGACACTTTCTCGCAAGTGATCTGGATTATTATGCTATTAAAACATTTGACTTTGATTATGATGCGTTATGGGTAGATGACATGTTGTTTTACTACATTGACATAGACAGGTGCTATTGACTCGGTTTTACTAAGTGTGCAGGGTTTTGGACATTGAGGATGCAGAGGCATCGATGGAACCCCTTGGAATTTGGATCGAGTCAGGGAGTGTGCCATTGGGGTTTGATTGTTTTACTTTGATATTAGTGCATCTGACTGGATGATATGATATGAATATGTTCTGACATGATTGTTGATGATGCAGGCTAATGATAGCTTGCCGACCAGACTCACGCATGGAGTAAAGGGGTCACACACGACTACCAGAGATGTTGAGGGAGAGGTGTGGACAACAACCCTTCCACAGCCTACTAGCACTCCCGTTGTGGCTCGAATTGTAGGTTAACGATTACCTAGTTCGAGAGGACCGACGATGCCATGAGGGAAGACTACGACAGTCGCTCACAATGATTCTAAGGGGTGTGCAATAAGGCAAGGGCCTTATTCCTTAGAAGCCCTTAGTCTCCCACAAGTTCACCTGGTAGAGTGTTGACTCCAGGGGTTATTGATGTCTACCAATCAGTCAAGAGGCGAGTGGCACCCTTGGAGCACGTAGTGCGTCTTGAAGGGAACGTCGCGCAAGGTAACAAATGAGGCGAGTGGCACCCTTGGAGCATGTAGTGCGTACTGAAGGGCACGTCGCATTGATGATGATAGAGGGATGAACCTAGATGGCCCTAAGACAAATAACAGGTTAAGAAATTTTAAAACAATTTCCCTAATTAAATGTCACCCAGTACAAAATCTAAGTTCTAAGTCTAAAATTTCGCTAGGGGTAAAATTATGTCTACCTTTTAAAAAAATAATAATAATTAAAAAAAAAACAAAAAACAAATAAATAGATAAAATAAAATAAAATAATAAAATTTAAAATAAAAACCACTTAAGTAATAATTATGGTCTTCATAAAATTTTGTAACATGAAGGGAGTAAGAAATTAAATTATTCATAAGAAATAAAATCTGTAGATACAAAAAGTAAAGAGGGAATTAATTATTTTATCTTTTGATAATTTAAAAAGATACTAAATTAATGACAAAAGGGAAAATGGGTTATATTCCACACCTGCCTTTTTGAGTTCTAAGTAAAAGGAGAAAGAGGGAAAATCAGAAAATAGGAAACTAGGGAAAAGAGGTAACATAAAAAGGAAAAAGGGGAACTTAAGGGAAAAAGCGTGAAGTCAACTTAGTAAAGAATCTACATTTAAGAGCTTTCTAATTTTAAACTGAATTAACAATTTCATAATAGGGAAATCCTTTAAAACCTATAAGGGAATCTAGGGACACCTAGGAGTGATTCTAGGAGTAACTCTAGGTGGTGAGGGAAATAAAGATAATTACTTAATTAAAGAAATTAATTTTTGGAGGAATGTAGGGGATGGGGGACACTTGTACGGAGAGGAAATTTTAGGAAATTATTTCTAAAACTTTAATTAAATAATATTTAGGAAAGAAAGGAAGTTCGAAACTCTATAAAATAAAGGAAGGAGAAGGATGAAGGAGCATCTTCTGTTTGCGTAACGTTACGCTGCAGAAATATCGACTTGACTGATTTACTTGTGGGAGTTGGGATTTCCAGCTTGGAGAGGAGTGGTAGCTCGGTCTTGCAAGGAGAGTTGGGAGCTAGAAGAAACCTATGGATAGTGTGTGTGGCCCCTTTGCGGCTTGGGGGGATAAGGGGGAAGAAGAGTACCCCTAGCATTGGTTGGGAAGTATCAGTGAGGTCTTGACGATCAACGAGCGGGAGTTGCACGGAGCACGGGACGACATTCAAAGTGGGTGATCAGAAAACGGTATGCCCTTTTTATTTTTGTAGAGTAAAATGCATTAGGACTTATGCTTGGATCCGCATGTTGATTTGTAAAGGGATTGGATGTTTAGATTGATAGCGGACCCCTTTTTCTTAGCCTAGTTGATTGTCTGGTTGATTGATCTCCCATGGCCTTCATTTTCCTGTCCATCTAGACCACCTGGTTTTGATTGATTGTGTCCTTCGTGGTTGCATAGCTTTCATCCCTAGCTCGTCAGTTCTCACCTGAGCAGTCGGTCAGGAGCCTGATCTACAGTCGTCACCTTAGCGTTAAAAGACCTATGGATCTCAACGCCCTGCTTTTCTGTGTGAGGATGATGAGCGAAGGACGCACCAGTTAGTCGTCTATCCCTTCATTCTATCTTGGTTGACTGAGGGTCCTTGCACTTGTTTAGTTGAGTAAATCCACCTTGGTTGTCATTCCGTTCTCCCAAGAGAAATTTTTGCTTAGCATTTTATTTTTATTTTTGTGTACCCTTCGCCATGCTTATTGCTTGCGCCTTTATACAATGAATGATTTCCATTGCTGGGTGTAATGATCTAGGATTTTTTTCCACTTGTCAAGGCTGTCATTCCATTCTTTTAACCTCAGTGATTCACCTGCAAAACCTCTGTGATTTTTGGCCTTCAATCCCTGCGAGGACCTCTGCATTCTTCACTGGGAAAACTAAGTCTATGTTTCCCATGAGTTGACCAGCCAGTTTTAATATCTCTGCGCTGTTGGAAAGTGTATTCCAACGGTTATATTTGATCCTGTGATGAATGACATACCACCACCTTATTCTGGCAAAGCAATTGATTTTCTGGAAACTTGAGTTAAGGAAACGACTTCCTCAATGAAAAGCGATCTGTTTAAATACATTGCGAAGGAATTTCTGGCAAAATAATTTAATTATTGGCAGGGGCGAATCTCTACCATGTTGATTGTCACTCAGCTTGTTGATTACCTTGTTAATTATTACCTTACACCGGCCTTTTTAATGTTACCAGAATTTACTTTACGCCTATTTTAATGTTACACAGATTGTTCTTTCTTGGTTGATCAAATAATTTTCTTTTCTGACTGAACTCCCTTTTTCCTGAGCAACTTCATCTTTGAATGATTTTTTTTTCTTTTCCTATGCGACTTCATGAGTGTGTGTGTTGAGGAGCACTGACGGTTAGGTACAGTGAACCTGTCATTCCTCACTGACGGAAATTTAAATTACCTTACGTTGAGAATTGCAAGGAAACTGTCTATTTTTAACTGTTACCTCACGTTTTACTCTCTAAAAACTCATTTTTGAAGTTGTCTGTTTCCCTCGCATTTCCCTTTCTCACCTTACCTGACAGGGAATTTACTGGCCCTTACGATCTGGAAAAAACGCAGACTGAGTATGTGTTTTTATAAATGTTTACTGGCCCTTACGATCTGGAAAACACACAGACTGAGTATATGTTTTTATATATGTTTACTGGCCCTTACGATCTGGAAAATACACAGACTGAATATATGTTTACTGGCCCTCACGATTTGGAAAACACACAGACATAATGGAATGATGTTCCATTGGATATGTTTTTATATATAAATTGTTTAATTTTTTGTATTGTTAAACCTGTTCTAATTAAGTTTAACATAGTGGGTATGTTAAGGTTTACTTTTAAGTTAATGTGATTTGGTTCCAATGTGTGAATTTCGTTGATTAAAAATTTATAGTTGAACAGTTATTAATTTTTGTTATAAATTTATACCGGAACTATAAGTTGCATAGTTACTAGAGTTCAATACCAATATTGTTATTAGTAGTGTAGAAGTACTATAACATTGAGTTTAGCGTTGACTTTATATTAGTTGTCTTTGAATTTCAATTATTTCCATACTAACCAAAATTTTAATTTTATATATAGTTGTTTGTTTTAAATTTTGTAAATAATTTCGTTTATCCCAATTTTTATTGGACATAAACATTAATATCTTTTTGTCAAACGACAAATTTCTCAAGAACAATATATATTTCAACTTTCATATTATGATACATTCTACATGCATTGAACCGTGCCCTATC
>JZKD02S1785136.1:48969-69400 GCA_000966675.3 Picea glauca | reverse complement strand
CCATTCCATCTTTCTGGCAATGAACACAAGATTAGAAGAGCCCTAACCTCATCATCAAAGTCCACTTTTACAGAACTTAGTTGATTAGTAACCATATTAAATTCATTTAAATGATATGCAACAGACCCACCTTCAGACATCTTCATATTAAATAATCTCTTCATTAGAAATACCTTATTCGATGCCGAGGGTTTTTCATACAATTTGGCCAACGCGTCCATCAAACCCTTCGTTGTCTTTTCTTTTGAGATATTGAAAGCCACCGACACTGCCAGGCTCAACCGTATCGTTCCTAGAGCCTTTCTGTCAAGAATCTCCCATTCTTCATCCTTCATGGTCGTCAACTTCTTTGCTACTATGCTCAATGGTAGGAATAGATCCTTCTGATATAAATAGTCTTCCATCTGCATATTCCATAACTGGTAGTTTTGGCCATTAAATTTATCGACCCTAAACTTTCCATCTTCCAACATTTCTCCCACTCGAACCAGGAACCCTCTTTTCCTGTGAGTTACCTTACGCTCTGATACTAGTTGTTAGAAAAACAGGACCGCGGAGCAATAAAATAAAACAAATGCAGAAATAGAACACAGAAGATACACAATACAAGAGAGACACGGATTTACGTGGTTCACCCAGTGTGGTCTACATCCACCAGAGAAATTGCCAGGTCCTTCCTTTATTATTATCCATCAAATGAAGGGATACAACCTACAGCAAAACCCACTGTAACTTCCTCTTCTTTTTCTCACAGTCTCCTCTCTCAGAATACAATATTCACTATCAACCATAGCCACAATACATTTCCCTCATAAGAGAGGGTTGCCTTCTAGGGAAAAAAACCCTAACATAATCTCTATCGTTAGATCTGTGACCTTATATGAACGGTCCAGATTTACAATGAAATTACAATATACTTTTACAAGGCAATTTTTGCTTCAGGGGCTTCGCCCCCAAACCCCTGTTGGGGACCTGCTTTCCCCCAGACCCCCTAGCCGGGGGGATAGCCCCCCTGGACCCCACAGAGGGGGTACCCTCCCCTCTGCACTCCCCCGCGTGGAAGAGTGTACATACTTTTGGGGTGTAAATACTTCATGGGGTATAAACACGGCTGAAAGAAAGGACCTCTGAATCAGGAAGATAATCAGGCTCCACAACCAACATATCCCTATAGATAACCCTTTACCTGACCCACCTACACATACCAAAGTTGAAACTTCCTCTCATTCCCATAATTTTAAGCCCCATCACTTTCAGTGTGACCTATGCCTTCTGTGGGTGGATGTGACCAAATTTGATGGCTCGGATCCCACTGGTTGGGAAACCCAAATGGAACATTATGTCTCTTTATACAGCATTACAGATGACTTGGCCAAACTACGGCATGGTGTTCTCCATCTAGATCAAGAATGTTGACAATGGTGGCAATGGAGAAAAACTTCTCGTCAAGGGTACATTGCTTGGACACACTTTGTGGCAGAGCTTTATGAATGCTTTGACACTGACACCGACCATTTAGGTCATTTGACAAAGGTGAAACAATCCAGAGCAGTGGAAGACTTTATAGCTGCTTTTGAGCACCTGGCTTTTCCGACAGAGGGCATGTCTGATGCCTTTTTTCGAGAATGTTTTATTAGTGGCCTCAAGGATGAGATTTGTTCCCATGTCCTCATGGCTCGGCCTTAGAGTTGGATGGAGGCTACTAAAAGAGCTAAAGAAGCACAACAGGTTGTATCTTCTCAAAATCAGAAACCCTCCATTATTCTGCGCACTAAACTAGTAAATCCCACTTCTCCCTCTGATCCACTAAAGATCCAAAAATTGACCAGGGCTGAAATGGATAAATGCCAACTCAAAGGCCTTTGTTATAATTGTGATGACAAATATTTTTCGAGCCACAAGTGTAATGAACAAAATATTTTTATGGCCATCTCGGAGGATATTTCAGAAGAGGATGTTGAAACTCCCCTTGTATCTGAGTCACCTGAAACCATTGACATAACCCCCCCCCTCAAACCCTCCCGAAATAGAACCGGTCATTTCCCTAAATGCTCTCATTGGCTTCTCTGCTCCCCAAACCCTCAAGCTAATTGGTTTCATCAAGCATAGGAAGGTCATCATTCTTGTTGATAGTGGAAGCACTCATAATTTTATTCATTGTCGCATTGCCCAAAAAACTCATTGTTATATCCATGCATTCAATAATTTCCAAATCATGATTGCCAATGGTGGCTCCATGAAATGTGGAGGGCGTTGTGAAAATGTGTGTCTCCAAATTGGTGACTACCACCTGAAATCTCATATGTTTTCTATCGACATGGGTGGTTGTGACATTGTGTTAGGTACAGACTGGCTAAGGACTTTGGGTCCCATTATCATGGATTTCAAGGAATTAACCATGTAATTTGACTAGGAAGACAAAAAAATATAAGTTCCAAGGCATCATCGTTGGTTCACCCGAGATCATTAGTTCCCATCGCATGGAAAAGCTGCTCAAAAAAGGTCATTATGGCATTATTGCCCAACTCCATGCCATACAAGCAACTGAGACACCCTCTGTGCCGCAAGACCTCCAATCCATCCTCTCTAAACATTATTTGGTCTTTTCCACTCCCTAGGGACTCCCGCCTTCCCATGTTGTTCATGATCATGCCATTCCCCTTATACGAGGAAGCCTTCCTCCCAATATTTGTCCCTATCGTCACCCCTTTTCCCAAAAAAATGAAATTGAGAAAATGGTTCAAGAATTGCTTAACACAGGCGTTATATACCCTAGTATGAGCCCCTACTCTTCTCATGTGGTCATGTTCCTGAATAAAGAAGGTTCTTGGCGCATGTGTCCTAACTTTCGCGCCCTCAACAAACTCACCATTAAAGAAAAATTTCCCATTCCTGTCATTGATGACCTCTTGGATGAATTCAGTGGCACCCAGTTCTTTACTAGCCTTGATCTTCATTCTGGCTACCACCAGATCCGTATGAAAGAGTCAGACATTCCTAAGACTGCCCTTAGAACTCATGAGGGCCACTATGATTTTTTGGTCATGCCCTTTGGCTTGTGTAATGCCCCCTCCACCTTCCAAATCCTCATGAATCATGTCTTTTGACCTTTTCTCCATCATTTTGTCATAGTTTTCTTTGATGATATCCTCATCTATAGAAAAACCTGGACAGACCATCTTGCTCATGTGGACCGCATTCTCCATCTACTCTCTCAACACCAACTTTTTCTGAAACAATCTAAATGTGCTTTTGGCGCCTCAGAAGTCGAGTACTTGGGTCATTTTGTTGGCAAGAATGGCATCAGGGTGGATCCTAAAAATATTGAAGCTATGCAAGACTGACCTCACCCAAAGACTCTTAAAATATTGTGAGGATTTCTGGGCTTAACAGGTTATTATCGCAATTTTGTTAAGAATTATGGAAATATTATGGCACCTCTCACCGCACTTCTTAAAAATAATTCTTTCATTTGGACTCCAAAAGTTGCTCAGGATTTTCAAACCTTGAAGATGGCCATGTGCACTACTCCAGCCCTGGCCCTTCCTGATTTCACAAAGACCTTTGTCCTGGAATGTGATGCTTCAGGAAAAGGTATTGACGCTATCCTTATGCAAGAGGGTCAGCCTTTGGCATTTACCAGCAAACAACTGTCTGAACAAAATTTGGGGAAATCAATCTATGAAAAGGAAATGTTGGCTATTCTGCATGTCGTTGATTTGTGGCACCCTTATCTATTGGGGCAACGCTTCCAAATTAAGATAGATTATCAAAGCCTCAAGTATTTTCTGGAACAACACATTTCCTCCCCAGAACAACAAAAATGGGTGACTAAGGTCTTTGGATATGACTATGAGATCATTTACAAGAAAGGCAAAGACAATGTGGTTGTGGATGCACTTTCCCAAAAATATGAAGATGAAGCCTCCCTTTTTTCTCTCTCCTTCATGTACCAGATTGGCTCCAAGACGTTCGTCAGGAATGGCTACATGATCCCAAAAGTTCACATATGATACAACAATTATAGGTCAATTCTCTAGTTTCCCCAGGGTACTCTTGGCTCCATGATGAGTTCCGATACAAGGGTCGTTTGTATTTAAGTAAACAGTCAAAACTTAAATCCACGATGCTTTTTGAGCTTCATGCTACACCCATAGCTGGGCACTCCAGGTTTACCAAAACCTATGATAGGGTCAAACGTTCTTTTTTCTGGGATGGTATGAAACAAGACATTCATAATTTTTTGGCCTAATGTGATGTGTGTCAACGCAACAAAGGTGAACTAGTCAAATCTCCTGGCACACTACAACTGCTTCCGATTCCACTTGTTATTTGGAGTGATATCTTTATGGATTTTATTACAGGCTTACCTAAATCGGGCAATAAATCAGTCATCATGGTGGTAGTTGATCGCCTTTACAAGTATGCTCATTTTTGTGCTCTTCAAGTTACACCCATTTACAACATCCACAGTGGCTCAACTTTTCATGGATCAGGTCTTCAATATTCATGGCATGCCGCATTCTATTTTTTCTGATCGCCACCCAACTTTCACCAGCAATTTTTGGCAAGAACTCTTCAAGCTACAAGGTACCCAATTGCATCTCAGCACAGCTTATCATCCCCAGACGGATGGTCAAACTGAAGTTGTCAACAAGTGTTTGGAAACATATTTTAGGTGTTTTGCATCAGAAAATAAAAATCAATGGGTTGAATGGTTAGCCCTAGTTGAATGGTGGTACAACACTTCATATCATACAACTACCCGCATGACTCCTTTTGAAGTAGCATATGGAAAAAATCCACCATCAATTCTCTCATATTTACCAGGTGTCTCGAAGGTCCAGGAGGTTGACCAAATGCTTACAGTTCAAGAGGCTATTCTCCGTACCCTCAAAGAGAATTTGGTCATGGCCTAGAATCGCATGAAGCAACAAGAAGATCAAGGTCGCTTTGAACGTCATTTTGGAGAAGGGGATCAGGTGTTTCTTCAACTGCAACCTTACAAGAAAACTTCCCTCAAGGCCGACCATTGTCAGAAGTTGGCACCCAAATTTTATGGTCCTTATATAGTTCTCAAGTGTGTGGGACAGGTGACCTATCAGTTAGCTTTGCCCAAACATTCTAAGCTACATCCTGTTTTTCATGTTTCATGCTTAAAGAATGTGATTGGAACTAAGTGCCAAACTCAAACCAACCTTCCCCAGTTAGACAAAGAAGGCTCCATTTGGCTACAACCACAAGCAGTTTTGGACTAGCGTGAGTGTCGCCTGCGTCAACGAACCATCAAGGAAGTGTTAGTCCAGTGGAAATAGACAACTCCAACAGATGCCACTTGGGGACCAACTACCATTCTGCAGTAATTTCCACATCTCAAACCTTGAGGACAAGGCTGTTTTTAAGGGGGAGGACATGTTAGGGACCTAACCCCTCACATAGGTAGAACAATGTATTCTGATGTAATAAAGGTCAATATTAATAAGGCCTTGCAATAAAGTAGAATAAGTCGAATGTAAGAAGACCTAATAGAAGCTTTCGCTTCTAGAAGGATCTTCCTCTAGATGGTTCTATTGATAGACATATTTAGTAAAAATAGGAGTCGAGGGTATGAGAACCCTAGCTTGGATATTATTGTAATAGAGCTATGATCGATTGGAGGTTTCCCCCTCGAACATGCCCGTGAACATTGCTCTCATAATCAAAGTGCTCTATCTGGTGTTATTTTGATATCAATTCAGCGTTATTGTGGTGTTGTTTTGGTTATATTGTTGTTTATCTGCCATTTATAGAATTTTATTTCTGTTCTGCATACTTTTTATATCTGGAATATTACACCATCCTTCTTGCAGTTCTTTGGGTTCAACTCTAGATGTAGTTTCCAACATTTTTCCTCGGTGTGGTCATTAATGTTGCAATGATTGCAATGGTTGTTGGGATATTTAATCTGATGTGTAGTGGTTGTTGTATTCTTATCTTTTCCCCCTTTCCACTTATTATTTCCCTCCTTGGAAGCTTCCTAGTGATGTTTTTTCTTCGAACCATTTGGTTTCCCTTTCTTTTGGCTTATGTTTTCTAGGTGCTTCTCCTATACACATGCCTCATCCACTGTCCTTTGCTTGAAGAGAATCACCTTCTTTCATAGATGACTGTGTAAATCCCCCAGATACTTGAGGAGCACATCTGGGTTCTTGGGAGAGATACCCAACATGATGGCCATCTTTCTGAACTTAGTGGTGTACTCATGTACATTGTGCCCATGCCTCTTCTTGAAGTAGTGCCATTGAATCCATTGGTCCTTTGCATACCCGATAGGGTAGACTTAAGACTTAATGAGGGTTTTGAAGTCCTCCCACCCAGTTACTAATGGATCACCCTCCAACTCAAGTGTTTATGTGTGGATTTCCCACTAGGTTAACACATGGCCCTCTAACTTCAATCTAGAAAATTAAATATTCGGCCCTTCATCTATATGGTGAATGCTAAAATAAAATTCTAGTTGTTGCAACCAATGATTCAGTTTTAATGCATCGATATCACCTTTGTATGTCTTTATGTATACTTTCACTTCCATCTTGAATATGGACTGTGAAGGATTAACGACACTCGAACTCGACTACTCTTTCTTGGATTCTTTTCGTGACCCCCTTCCTGAGTCTTCTCGATCTCCTGATTACCCCTCCAATCTGATCACTATGTGAGATCCTCCATCATCTTTGAATGGTCCGAGCTTTCTTGCTAGATTCGCCATGAGGAGGTTCATATTGTGACTTATGTCGACGGCTTGCTCTTCCAACCTCTCAAATATCTCTTCTACTAGATCTCAAGGGTTATTATGAATAGACTCATCATCCATGGCTAGGGTTTCTACAACTTCTCTTTAAGTTGTTTCTTAGATCTTGCAACTTCCCACAGATACCCAATAGAAAAACCTACTCTAATACTAATATGATATGTAAAATTTCATGGATATTCCACTGGAACAATTCATCACAATGGATCTAATAAATAACTAAAATCATTATTATTAAGGTTATTTTTGGTTTAGATTTACAAAATATTTAGTTATTGATTTTTCTACTTATGCATGAAATAGATTAAATGAGGAAAATATAGAATAGTAAAATACAATAACACCATCCACAAATAGACACAATATATGGCCTAGGAAACCCAATATAGGAGAAAACCCGGCTAGAAGGTGAGGTTTCTCTACTCTCTTTTCTCTGGTATAGAAATGATGCAAGTACAAAGAAATAGGCACTCTCTATGGAGTTGTGTTTGATCTATGGCCTGTATGGATGCTACAAAATCTTTCCTCCCCTATTATGTTCACAAAATCCAACTCTTAGATGTTTTTCTCAGCTATGGAACAAGATACAATGCAAAAGAATGAAACCCCTTCTCCTAGTGGTTTGATATTTAACATAGCCCAATAGTCATCTAGGGATAGGTTTTTGAATTCCTCAACCCTCAATTGTGGCATGGTTTTGAAACTTCTAAAATCTTCTTGAAATCCCTCATATGACTAGCCCCATATGCATGAGTAACGGGGGATGACATGGCATTCTCTCGAACCATGGTGGTCAACGTGGTAAGTGAACTTGCGAGAGGCATAAATTTTGTATACGAGCTCCGATTGACATAATTTTTTCACTGTTGGAAAGGTCTAGATGTGTAGAATAGCATCATGGAGTATTAGCTATGCTGAGAAATTTTTAACCCAAAACAATGTTGTTTGATGCATCAAAATTCCCTGGAAGGTTCCGAACGACAATTTTCCAAATTGGGACCTGCCAATAAAATGGACCTGCAAGATGATTCCTCTCATTTTTTCCACTCTGGAAGGATCAAGATAGATGACAAATAATATAATGATCCAATCCAAATCATTTTTTCACCGTACTTATATAAAACCTAGTAGTTATTCTAAATGTATCAATCTACATAAATATTTACATTATAAGTTTTTGGTTGACTATATATAATATATGTTACTTTTGAAAAAAATATATTAACTAAAAAATAGATTGAATATGGTAAATGGAACATAACTATGTTTTACAGTCAAAAGATAACAACAATATAAGAACATAAAGAAGTGAAACTAAATGTGTTTTTAAGAATAACAACGAGGATACAAGATTGTAATAGATCAAAAGATGAAAATGAATCCATAAATGATTATTTATCAAGAGTGATAGAATTGATCAAAAAAAAGTAGATGGTATCATCTAATGGTCTTGCTACTCTTATATTAAATAGTTTGTTTTAAGGTAATACCAAGTATCTATACCAAATCTTGCAACTAAGTAAAATACTAAAGTTTGAAGATTTAAAAATTATTGTTCTTGAAAAGAAAAAGAGGGAAAAATATAGTGAATTGAAAAAAATATAAAATTTAAAGATTTAAAAATTATTGTTCTTGAAAAGAAAAAGAGGGAAAAATATAGTGAATTGAAAAAAATATAAAATTTGATTAATATAATAAGCTCATGAAGAGGAAGAGAAGGAAAAATATAGTGAATTGAAAAAAATATAAAATTTCATTAATATAATAAGCTCAATTTTCTTCATCCTTTCTTTTCTTATCCTCTTGCGCGGTCTTTGGCCCTTCTCGTGTTCCCTCTCCTCCTTGTGTTTCTTCTCCCCCTTGGGTCTAGATGTTAGTTTATATGAATGTTTTTAAAAGTTCTTTGTCCTAGAAAATATATTATTAATAATTAATTGATTCTATAATTATATTATGTTTAAAAAAAAAAAAAATCTAATTATACTTTATATAAATACATATTATACTTTATTAACATTATAGTATTTATTATTTATAATAATTTTAAAATCGTAATTATACCTTAATCTTTATTACTATTATTATGGTATTATTGCATATTATACCTTATATAATAAATTTAAGATCTTAATAATACCTTAATCCTTATGACTACTATTATGGTATTATTGCATATTATACCTTATTATTATAATTATTATATTTTAACTTTACAATACCTATACTTATCACTTTATTTAAGCTCCTACTACATTATTATATTATTATTGCATATTATATCTTAATACTATAATTATTATATTATTAATACTTACATTTTATGATTAACTACTATATTAAAATAAAATGTTTTATCTATATTTTAACAAAACTTTATAATGACTTAATTCTTATTACCACTATTATAATAGTATCACATATTATACCTTATTATTATAATTCTTATACCTTTACAATACCTAAACTTACCACTTTAATTCCTTATTAATCCCTACTATTATTATATTATATTATTATATTATTATTGCCTCTTACATTTTACAATATAAAATTAATTATTGTATTGTAAAACTTTAGAATAACTTAATTTTTATATTGCATATTACATTTTACTATAATTTTATAGTATAGTAAAATTGATTATTATATTTTAAAACGTTAGAATAACTTAATTTTTATTACCACTATTATAATAGTATCACATATTATATCTTATTATTATAATTATTATACCTTTACAATACCTAAACTTACAACTTTAATTCATTATTAGTCCTTACTATTATTATTATACTATTACATTTTATCATATTGTATTATTAATACTTATTGATTTTAATTATATTTTAGGGTTAACCTTTAATTATATTAAAGGACTCTAAATAAATTTTTATTATTATATTATCATTACATTTTACTATAATTATCATATTGTATTATTAATACTTATTGATTTTAATTATATTTTAAGGTTAACCTTTAATTATATTACAGAACTTTATATAAATTTTTAGAGTTCTTAGTTTTCTATTATTTTCATATTTATATGTTTGGTCTCCCTCTCAACCTACTAGAATAGTTATCTAGAGACTTTAAAAGTTACAATTAAATGATTAAAAACAATTTCATTAACAACTCTCACCACATAAACCTAAAATCAGTAAATTTAATAATCTTAAAAATAAAAGCAACACAATAAAAATTGTGTGTTAAAAAGACCAAAATTAAAATAGATTTAAATTGATATGTGACATATATAATTAAGCTTATATAGAAGAAATTAATAAGATAAAAATTGCAACAATTTATATTTAAAAATGGGTAATTTTTTTTAATTTCCTATATCCCATTACTAATGGTTAAATATATTACTGATTAAAATAAATATCTAAGTTTTAGATACTTTATTAAAATGATAACATCTCCAAATTATTTTGGCATTTTCATTATTAATTAATGCAGGAGCATTAGAACTTCCAAGCCATTAAGTTTTTGAAGGACAAAGCTTCCAGAAGTGGTCTATGTAAATAATTGTATTTTCCAAGTTGATATATTTTATGACTTCTGAAACTAGATGAGTCATGTATAAGTCTTATGGTCTATGTAAATATATTGTATTTTCCAAGGTGATATATTTTATGATTTCTGGAACTAGATGAGTCATGTATAAGTCTTAGTTTAAAATGTTTGAATAAAATAGAATTTATGGTCTATGTAAATAAATTGTATTTTCCAAGTTGATAAATTTTATGATTTCTGGAACTAGATGAGTCATGTATAAGTCTTAGTTTAGAATGTTTGAATAAAATAAAATTAGTTGAGATGATGTAATTGAATATGCACTTACAAGCACTAGTTTAGAATCTTTGAATCTCAAAATAGAATTAGTTGAATCACTACTTTAGAATGTTTCAATAAAACAGAATTAGTTGAGAAGATGTAATTGAATATACACTTACAAGCACAATTCTAATAGGAGTCTTTTATGAGAGATTGTAGGAATAAATCTTGGAGAGATGGTGGGATGTAAGAGAGTGTAGGAGAATGATTAGGAGTTAGATTAGGATCTAATAATAGATTCAGTTAGAATGTGGAAGAACAGTGGAATACTGCAACAATATAGTCTGCATAATGATAAATGAAACTACCTCAACAGTGTGCAAATTCACATGAAGTTGAACACATAGGTAAATTTGGTCTTTTGTTTTCAATAAATTTGTGAAGTAAATTATTGATTACGAGTAGCAAAGGTAGAGATGATTACAACACGTAGAATGTAACCAAGAACAATTGAAGTTCTTGAAAACTTGTGGCAAAGAACATATTCCTACATAAAGTTGGAAAGAAGAGGTGAGCGAGATGATTGCAGAAGCTAGAGGAGCAAGGAGTGCTCAAGAGAAGGTTCCAGAGAAAGGAATCAAGAGAAATACCAGAGGAGACTAGGCCATGGAGAAGCTTAATAAGGTATTTGGTGATAGGTTGATGGATTCAACATGTTATAGAGGCTTGATTGTAGCTCATGATGAGCGAGAGGAAGCTCATAGAGGAAAGATGAATATGACTACTAATGGTCATAAGAAAGGTTCTAAAATTAAGCCATAGGAAATCAAGTAGTGATAAACTTGATAGAGAAATAGTTAAGTACAACTAGATGTAATGATTGATCCAGGTGGATATTGTTGGCCACCCACATATTCCAATTGGCTCCTCTTGATAATTGTTAGTTCAGCATGTTCTTTTGTAATTCTTTGTAATTGTGGGTTCTACACTTCCGGGGTTGTCTGAATTCCTACACAGCTTCCAGGTGGAGATTGGTGGTCGCCCAACTAATCCAACTGGCTTATTTTGGAATTTTTCATGTCAGTACATCTTTTTGTACTTCTAGGGTTGTTTTGAGGCCCTAAACAATTTTTTTTTGGCTTGCCATGGTCAAACTGCAAGTTGAATTAGAGTTTGACGACATAATGTGTAGTTCTCAAAAAGACCTTTACAATAGGCTATCACACGCCTAAAACAGAGGTTGTATGCAAAATTTACGACCCTAGGAAGTTGAGGTACCAACTTCCCCATCGGGGCCCACATAACTTTTGGCGTTTCATCTCCTAGGGTTAGGTTTTTGGATGTCTAGGGTTTTGGAATTCATGAGTAATGTTAAAAAGGCCTCTGGAGTCTCATTGTAATCATTCTTCTCATATGCATGTGCATAACAGCCACATCTCTTCTCAGAGATAGCTACCACCATTCAAGCATGTTGTTTTTAGTTCTACAGTTTTACAGTTTCAACCTATTTTATTTATTCAATAGAAGTTATTGTTCATTGGATATCTTTTGTTGTTCTCTATATCTTTGTGTTATTGTATTCAGTATGTTATTCCTTTCGTTTCGCTCATAAATCTGGATCAATGATGGAATTGCTACAAGAGAGTGAGAAAGACCATGAATATAGATGGACTCTACAAAAGAGAGTGAAATGGAATTTGTTGGAGGTGAAACTGAAACATAGGATGAATACTCACTGGAGGAAAGAGAAGCTCAAAGGAGTTGAGCTTAAGTAGAGGTTGACTATTGAAGGAGGAGTTCACTTTTGTGAACCAAGGGAAGAATCATTAGTTGGAGAGGATGTTTATAAGAAATCTGTTGAGAATCTCTTGAACTATCTGGAAAGTTCAAAGAATCATAAGGATTTGATGATTGAAACGTCAAATGAGGCGAGAGAGCCTTATGTTTTTCAAGCTAACAATGTGTGTATGATTGTAGGTCAGATGAAGATGGACAACCATCTATAATTGTCACAAAAGGAGAAGAGAGACATAACCAAAATTATGTTTTAGAGGAAAATGAGGCAACGTTGTCTCATAAATGAAAAATGGTTACTCATACACATTTTTGTAATGCAATTATTGGTGAAAAAAATTAGAAATCTGTTAGAGAAAAAAGAAGAATGGAATTGGCTCATACAAACAACCAAAGGAAAGATGGAGTGAAGCATTCAGATGCAATGCTCATGAAATGTGATAAAGAAATTATGTTGTTGGAAAATTTGTTGCTAAAAGGATCTGAGTCTAAACAAGAGACTACAACGAGAGAGGAGAAATGTTCACGAATTCCTAGTCATGAGGAAGTTTTTACAACATTTGAGGAAGCTGAGGTAAATTTTAATTTAAAAGTTAATTATGAGGATATATGCATAGAAAATAAAGATGAACATGAGACTATATTAAAGAAATAGAATCCAAGCTATTTCTTAGAAATGAGATAAAACCTCAAGTAGAACATTTAGATTTAATGTTTGAAAATTTTGAGAACGAAATGGGTTTTTTGGAGAAATGGATAGAAATAGATGTAGGTGATGAAAACTACAAAAAAAAATTAGACTCAATTGATTTTGAGGGACAAATCAGAATGTCGTACAACAATGACATAAAGGAGAAGAAGATGCAATGGTTGGTGAGTAGCAACAACACATTTCGGTAAGAAGACAACAATATTTATGTTATAAGACACCAAGGGAGAAGACATTCATATGTCTTGAGAATTTATGAGATGATGTATGTTGAGGAGGAGGAGAAAGATAAGAATTTTGAAATTCATATGCAGTTAAGAGAGGAACAACAATGGATTTCAATTGAAATCTAGATTGGATGTTGAAATAGAGAGGCTGCAGAAAATTAGGATGAATGTACAAGAGAGAGTGCATACTAATGTAAGAAGGGCACTCAAAAGTAGGAGGAAAATGATTGTACAAGAGTTCATAAAAAAAATTAATGGAAGGCTGCAAAACAAGGTTTGGAAACCTGGAGAGATGAAGGTAACGACAAAAAAGGCAATTGAATGACAAAATAATGAAATAGATGACCAACTACAATATAAAGTTTGGAATCCAAGAGGATTGGCACATCAAAGGCTTATGACCAGGAGGCCATAAAACTTTCTACCTTGGGAGTCTGATGCAAGAGCATTAGAGATTCCAAGCCATTAATTCCTTGAAGGACAAAGCTTCAAGAAGGCATCTTGACTTTTGAGAAGAATTCATATTCTTCTATGTAAATAAATTGTATTTTCCAAGTTGATATATTTTATGAGTTCTGGAACTAGATGAGTCATGTATAAGTCTTATTTTAGGATGTTTGATTAGTTGAGAAGATGTAATCAAATCTACACTTACCGGAATAATTCCAATAAGACTCTTTTATGAGAGATTGTAGGAAGAAATCTTGGAGAGATTGTAGGATCTAAGAGATTATAGGAGATTGATTAGGAGATAGATTAGGATCTAACAATATTTTCATGTATTGTCTTGTTTATATGTGTTGTAAGCCTAAGGGCATCTCATGGCCAAATGAAAGATGAATCAGGCCAAGAGAATAGAGAAGATTAGAACACGATTTTTTAGTAGAATTATATGTACATAGTTGAATGAATGAAATATAATTTCATGTCATTTTATATTGTCTCTGTGTATATTTAATTGATTAATTCTAGTTTGTGTGTGTGTGTATCTAAATCGATAATAGATTAGGATAAATATTTCATATGAGGAAGGTAATCCTATAGAGGATTCGAGACAATTAGGTGAGGGGAAGAATTTTGTGCGTAATAATTATATTTGTGAGACAAGCCAAAGGGAGACTCTATACCAACAGAGTAAGGTCGAATTCATGTTGGGAATTTGAGAGGGGTTTTTGTATGAGCTAACTCTGTGAATCAAGATCTAAAACTTGTAAGTGAAGATTCCAATGTGTGTTGAGAAAGGGATAAAATGGATTCGTTGAAGTATCAGTGATCCAGGTGGATATCGGTGGCCACCCACCTATTCCAACTGGATCACATACAGATTTCATCTTGGTTGTTTTTTTCTAGATTTTTGGGTCCTAAATTTCTGGGGGCATTTTGAGGCCCTAAACAACAATTTTTGGGCCCGCCGCAGTCACATTGTACATAAATTAAAAGTGTGATGGAATAATGTGTAGTCCTTGGATATACCTTTCCAACGAGCTATCGTATGCCTAAAATGGAGATCATATGCAAAAGTTACGACCCTGGGAAGTTGATGTACCAATTTACCCCAACGGGGCCCACGTGAATTTTGGCGCTTCATCTCCAAGGGTTAGGTATTTTGATGTCTAGGGTTTTGGAATTCATGTTTGATGTAAAAATGCATTTGTAGCCTCATTGTACTCACATTATTGCAAATGAGCATAGTGGTCACATCTCTTCTCAAAGATAAGAGGCTACCATGCTAGCAAGCTTGTTTTAGTCTGCATTTTATAGTTTCAACATATTTCTTATTTAATAGAAGACAAGTTTTACTATATCTTTGTTATTATTCACTATGTCTCTGTGTTAATATTATAGATCTGTGTTTTCATTTTGTTTTGCTCATAAATCCTTATCAGTGGTATTAAAGCGATATGATCCTTGTCGTTTTTAGTGCATGTCCTCAACGAGGTCAGGGTATAGAGAGTTGGGTCTCGAGATTGTTTCTCTTGAGGACAACTGCTCTCACATGCCCAAAAAACCTTCTATGGTGGGATAAAGGAAAGGTGATGGGATAAGATATCATTTCAAAATGTTTCTCGAGGAAGCCCTCGAGCGATAAATGAACGAGATGATGGACAACTTTGCAAAAATCCTTCGACGACTGCCAACAAGCGATGCATTTACCTCAAGCAGAGGCCCCAACCCCTTCAAGGTACAGATCAATTTTGATATTCCTATATTTGAAGGTCAAATAAATGTGGATGTTGTAGATAAATGGTTAAACCTTTTAGAAGGGTATTTTTCTGTCCACAACTTTTCCGATAGAGAAAAGATAACATTTGCGCTCCTCAAGGTTGTCCCCCATGTCAAAGATTGGTGGGAGACTTTCTGTGAGCAAAAGGAAATAGAGGGATCTACATTATTTGTAGTTGCACCCACTTGGGGTTCCTTTAGGGATGATATTAAGGAACAATACTACCCTGTTCGAAGTTATGATGACTTATATACAACATGGACCACACTTCGATAGGAAAGGGACCAAACAATGCCATAGTTCACCAATATCTTCCATACCTTGCACACCAAACTATGTATCAAAGACTCTGAGCGACATCTAGTCCTCGAGTACCGCGATAGTCTGCATAGATACATCCATACAGAAATGGATTTTCTAGATATTTCTTCCTTGGGCGTGGCCTATAGATATGCTATGAAAATCAAGTAGAATCTTAAACAAATGACGTGATAGTTTGGGTATGAAAACTCCTCATAACATAAGCATGGAAAAGACGTCCCCAACTCATAGAAAAAAGGGCAGAGCAAGGATGAGAATCCTTAGGAAAACCAGTCCAAGCCGCAAACAAGGAAGGACAATGGAAAGTAAAGTAAAGACACTGTGAAATGGTGCAAGTTCAATAAGATCCCCTGGCATAACATCATTGAATGTGGCTCAAAAAATTAATTGGTGGCTGAGGTGAAAGCCTCTAAATCAGATGCAAACTCTGACTCTAAGTCAGAACCAAAAAAAAAAGAGATAGATCATTGATGCAGAACCCAGTGCCATCTTTGCTACCACCATCAAGGTCGATCTCGACGAACCTAATGATCCAGAGGAAGGTGAGCACTTCTTTCACTCATATATGTGGGTGAAGGGTACTCCATTGCACTTCATCATCGATAGTAGTATCCATAAGAACCTCATCTCAATAGATTTCATCAAGTGGTTTTCTCTACCGACATCACCACAACCACAGTAGTACACCATCGAATGGCTCTACCAAGGGAACGATCGTCGCGTTAGCAAACAATGTCGCTTGGCCTATGGAATCAAGACCTTCAAAGATGAGGTATTGTGTGATGTCTCTCCCTTTTAAGTTTATGATGTTCTTTTATGCCAACCTTATTTATGGAAATGACATGCTATATATGAGTCTAGTCCTCGTAGTGTTACTATTACTTTGGACAAAAAATTATACAGTATACTAGAGGTAGTCCCATCTACCGCGATTTCCTTGAACTATGTAAAGCAATGCAGGAAGGTCATCTCTTAGACCGAGAAGTTTGTCTTCTTTTTGATTCACGCTCAGAGTGAGCGGAAGGTTGTAAACACATCCATGGCCTCCGCGACAGGTCTCTCAATGCAGAAAAAGAAAGTGGATAAGGTCGTGGAAGAATACAAAGACATCTTCTCCTCACCCACTGGGGTACCTCTGCACTGTCAGGTCAAGAACTCAATTGATATGACCCCCAATGCATCGCTACCTAATGGGCTAGTCTATCTCTGCTCTCTGTCAGAAAATGAGGAAATCAAATCCAAGAGCTACTCGAAAAGGGTCACATCCTCACAAGCTCATCATCTTGTGGGAGCCCAATCGTTCTTATGCAGAAGAAAGACGGGTCCTGGTGACTCTACATTGATTAACGGGTCCTAAATAAAATCAAAGTCAGGAACTGATACCCAATTCTCTAAAATTGATGATCCCCTTGAACAACTCAAGGGGACCAAATACTTCACTAAGATTGATCTGAAGTCCGGCTACCACCAGGTCCCAATAGAGAAAACCGATGTATGGAATATTTCCTTCAAGTCCAAAGAAGGTCTTTTTGAATGGTTGGTCATGCCCCTTGGCTTGAAAAATGCCCCAACAACTTTCATGAGGATTATGGATGATATCTTGTGAACTTTCACCAATTCTTTTATGGTAGTGTATTTGGATGACATCCTCATCTTCAACAAGAATTGGGTGGAACACTTGCAACACATTCAATAGGTTCTACACACTCTGCGACAACACAAACTATATGCAAATTTGGAAAAATGCTCCTTCGGCATGAACAAGGTCCAGTACCTATGCTACATTGTTCATGATAATGGATTGCATGTCGATCCAACCAAAATCCAGGTCATCCAAGATTGTCTAGCCCCAACCACACTCATTGAGCTCTAAAGGTTCTTAGGCCTTGCCAATTTTTATTGTAGGTTTGTGTTGGGATTATCTCACATTGCATGGGACCTTAGCCAAGTGACCAGGGGTGGTGGCAAGGAAAAAATTGTGTGGGGCCAATCAAAACAAAAAAAAAAAATCGATGATTTGAAGCATCTCTTTTTCTCATCCCCAATGCTCTCATTACCCGATCTACAACAGTCGTTTGAGATTGAGACATATGCTTCAGACTATGTTGTCGGTGAAATTCTCACTCAACATGGACATCCCTGTTGGTTGTGGAGCCTGATTATCTTCGTAATTTAGAGGTCTTTGTTTTCAGTCGTATTTATATCCCATGAAGAATTTACACCCCAGAATAATGTACACTCCTCCACGCAAGCGAGTGCAGGGGGTGTAACCCCCTCTGTGGGGTCTGGGGGTTCTATCCCCCTAGCTAGGGGGTCCGGGGGTGAAGCCCCCAAAGGAAAATTTTCCTTGTAAATGTATATTGTAATTTCATAGTAAATTTGGACCGCTCATTATAAGGTCGCAGATCTGACGATAAAATTTGTTATCACATGAAGTTGTCAAGGGTTGCCTATAATTGTTGTTAATACCTAAGTCTGCACCCTTGCCTCGTCTCTCTCTTTTTCGTATGCTAGTCCTAGAATTTTTCCCTTCTGACTAGTAAATTTGATTTCCCTTTTGTTTAAGGACATGGTTTCCCTTGGTGTCTCGCTTGACTAAGTCTCGGCCCAAATTTTTTATGTTTCTCTCGAAGGATAAAAACTTATCAAGATTTGGGTTCAAAGTACTGGTCATCTGGTTTTCCTGAGTTCACAGCAAGTCGTCCAAGTCCTTTGTTGATACAAGTGATATCCATGAGCACAAAGACCAGCGGTCAAAGGTAGTCCATTTGGGCCGAAATACAAGCAGTGGGTAAGTTCATGTTTCAACGATGGAGATCCCATGGCCATTCAGATCAAAAACCATGCTTCATTTCGACACCACAACATGATCAGGTGTTAAAATCCTTGAGCGGGCTGAAATCTAAACCATGGTATTGTGGGAGATCTACGTGGCAGAAGGTGGTGAGTTTCGGGCCCAAAAGCGGTGTGGGTCCAAATCGCTTTCAACGGCCTTGAAATCACGTGCTCATTCAACGCTGAATACAATAGCAGCACGTGGCCTAGTCTGTCTAATACATAGTTAGCCAATGCATCAGTTAATGTATTTAGACATCTAGGAATATGTTGATATTCAATGTAATCAAAGTAACATTCCAAGAGGTGAATTCGCAAATACACTCGTAACAAAGTAGGACTTCGAATAGTGTATACATTACTTAATTGTAGTACTACCAGCTGCGAATCGAGTCGCTCAATCAAATGATGGATTCCAAGCGAGATAGCGTCAACCAATAATTCAATAACGACACTATACTCTGCGATGTTGTTGGTTGCACGGCCAAGACACACACCTCGTAAGGAGACAAGTTCGTTTGTAGGGGCGTAAATTGCCCATGCAGCGGAAGCAAGGTTCCGAGTACTACGGCTAGCGCCATCAGCGAAGCCAATATAGGGTAGCGAAGACTCCGACATCTAGAAATAAAACACAACGTCACATAAGGGCAAAGACCAGATAACAACAAAAGCAAGCTTACAGTAACACACAAGAAGTATGATACAATAAAAATACAAGTACTCATGCACAGATGATTTTATGCATAGTACTTCTTCAAGTACAACCCATTCCTGTGTTCACTCAAAGGGATACCATCGTAATCTACTAACTCATAAGCTCCTTTTTCCAAAACTCGTCGAACGATATAAGGACCTCGCCACATGGCTTTGAATTTTCTAGTTCCTAGCATATCTCGATCTTGATCATAGAGGAGAACGAGATCTCCTTCCGAGAAAATGCATGGCTTGTATTGTTTGTCGTATTGGGCCTTGACACGTTTCTTCTGAGATTCTATAATTAGGGTAGCATCACGTCGAGTTTCGTCTAATCGCATAAGATACAATAGATGTTCTTCTTCAGCAGAAGTGTTTGGTAGGAGTTCAACAACTAGTTTTAAAGAGGGTATCTCGCATTCAATCGGGAGAATAGCTTCCACACCATAGACTAACCGGAAAGGTGTAAACCCAGTAGTAGATTTGACGGATGTCTGATAAGCCCACAATGCCAAAAACAACATTGTGTGCCAACTTGTCTTATGAATCCCTATCATTCGTCGAAGCATAGTTATGAGAACTTTGTTAATCGCTTCGACTTGGCTGTTGGCTTGCGGGTAATAGGGCATTGAGTTATCATGGCGAAGACCCAACTTTTTAGTAAGTTCGAACTGTTGGCAATTTCAGTTAACAGAAAGCAAATCAGCGTATACTTGTCATTGATGGCAAGTACAGTTGTGGTTGCTGATGGAAAGTACAGTTGTCGTTGCAGTGATGACAATAGCAATGAATAGTCGCGCAACAATAATCGGGAGGAGAAGAGTCAGTCACCGTAGGATCCCATTCAAATTTCCCGAAAGAACGAGGGCCGTTGGATCTGTAGAAGTTGCGAGAGAGATAAGCCATCGGAGAATCGAGGATCGAGACTTTGAAATGTCCAGTTCACAATGCAACGAAAACCCCGATTTCGCGATATGCGAAATCCCGACTGAATCTGAACCGTCAGATCAACATGTGATCTAGACCATTGATCCAACTCACGTCGGTAGACCACGTCA
>JZKD02S1785136.1:24710-40933 GCA_000966675.3 Picea glauca | reverse complement strand
CCCATTTCGTAAAGTAATCAACGGCTACAATAATGTAACCATGCCCCCCGACCGAGTGAGGGTGACATGTCATGAAATCGATGCCCCATTTCACAAAGGGACCAACTGAGACCACGGGGTAAAGAGGAGCGGGATGTGACCGGATCTTGTTAGTATAGGTCTGGTAGGCATGGCATTTTTGAATGGCAATGATTCATTCGTTAAATAATGAAGGCCAAAAATACCCTGCTCGTAAGATCTTCTGGGCAGTAGCATACCCAGACATATGACCACCACAGGCTCCAGAATGGAAGTCATTCAGAGCTTTCTCGGCTTCGTCGAACATTAGACAACGTTGAAAAACAGATTCAATCCCCCGACGATAAAGAGTATCTCCGAGGATAATGTATTGACGAGCTTGATAGCGTATGCGACGTCGGTCAGTACTAGACAAAGTTGGCCGAAAAGTCTGGGTTTGGAGATATATAATGATATCCCCATACCAAAGATGATCAGTGCTGATAAGGAAAAGAGATTCACCAGGTAATGAATCCGCTGCTACATTTTCCGTTGCAGAATGGTGAAAGTCGCATATCAACTCAGCAAAAACTAAGGACTTCTTGGACTTGGCGCGTTTGAATTCCAAGTCAAACTCCTAGAGTATCACAATCCATTTGGAGTATTTTCCCCCTAGCAATTGACGAGTAAGAATGTGTTGCATAGGGTTGCATTGAGAAATCACTGTAGTCTTGCGCGAGAGAATATAGTGTCGGAAGCGTTGGATAGCTTGAACGACAGCCAAGGCCAGTTTTTCGACATGTAAATACTTGATATCAGTAGGCATTAAAATGTGACTCAAGTAGTAAATAAAATGTTCGTCGTTAGCATCATCTTCTTGGACGATAACCATACCAATGGTGTAATCCGAGACAACAAGGTAGAGAAAATAATCACGACTGTAATTGGGGGGAAAGAGAAGTGGGGCACGCGTTAGGGACAACTTCAAAGCTTCAAAATCATTGTTGGCGATGGTATCCCAGACGAACTCCGAACCCTTTTTTAATAGCCGCATAAATCCACAAGTTATCTCGGCGTAATTTGGGATAAAACAATGAAGAAAGTTTGCTTTCCCCTGCAAACTTTGTAACTGATGAAGAGTAGAAGGAGGAGGGAGATTAAGGATCGCCTCAACCTTTAAAGCATCCACCCGGATCCCTTGATGTGAAACGATAAAACTGAGAAGGCGGTCGGATTCCATGTAGAAAACGCACTTATGAGGATTCAAACGTATACAGTAGAACCGACAATGGACGAAAATGGCTCAGAGGTGTTTTGGGTGATCGACTCAGCGCATTGAGTGAGCGGGTAAATCATCCAAATATGGCTGAACGATTTGCTTGATATCATGGAAAGCGTAAGACATAATGCGTTGAAAAGTTGCGCCAGCGTTCTTGAGACCGAAAGGAAGTTTCCGATAGGCAAAAGTATCCCAAGGACAAATGAAAGTATTCTTATGTTGATCCTCGGGAACAATGTTGATTTGATTATACCCGGAGAAACCATCCATGAGAGAGAAGATTTCACTTTCGGCGCAATCATCGACAATCTGATCGAGGAAGGGGGTAGGAAAGTTGTCTTTGGGACAAGCTTTGTTGATATCCCTATAATCAACGCATACACGAATTGTGCCTTGTTTCTTGTCAATCGGGACAAGATTGGAAACCCAGTCTGTGAGATCCACCGGATAAATAAAGTCGGCTTTCAGAAGTTTCTCAACTTCGAGCTTGATAGCAGCCGCTTTACGTGGGTGAACTGGACGAAGGCGTTGTCGGACGGGTTTAGTGTCGGGGTATGTCTTTATCTCATGTATCACAATCTCAGGGTCGATACCCGGCATTTCTTCGTAGCTCCAGGCAAAGATGTCACGAAACTCTTTGAAAAGGGACGTGTAGGTGACGACTTCGTCAGAAGAACACGAAGATCCAATATGGACATTTTTTATGATTCCAGGTTTGATGGATATGTCAAGGGGAATAGTGGGCGAGAAATTTCTTAAGTTCCCTTCGAAAAACACATCGTGTGCAGACTAGGGAACGGTGGAGATGACGAAAACGGTCAACGAAGTCAAGATCCGTTGATAGTTCTCAATGGTATGTTGCTCCAGAAAGAGGATAGAACGATGATGCCCATCGTCCCAAGGGGTGTCCTCCATGACAGACATGATCATCTCGTCAGTGGGAAAAATGACACGAAAAGGATCGAGAGACAAATCACCAAGAGAGGGGGTAGAAGGTGTTGTCGATTGAATGGCCTGATAGGCAGATTCAACTGGACTTAACGACATTTCGTCGCTGAAATGAAGATGATACCCAGGGTCAGGGACTATCCAGGGGTCATGAGATGCAGGAAGTTCGTGAGGCAAGGTGGATATCATGTTGATGGAAGCAACAGACGAGCGTGGAACATCGGGCGGTGGAATGGGGAAGGTACCCATTAATGAAGAGTCTTTTAGAAGGCCTACACCAACGCTCTCATAACCTGGTGGGGTTTTAGCGATAAACGATACGTTTCCAGTATGGGTATCGGAATTGAAGAAGGATAGTTGGTCGACGGTAACGACCTTACCCTAATCTGGGAAACGTACCACACGGAAGAGGGTCGACACAACTGCGTGCATGGAATCGATCCAGTTGTGGCCAAGCAGAAGACTATAATCAAGGGGAGTGTCAAAGACTTCCACTTCGACTTGGACCATTTTGCCTTCTAACGTGATGGGCAACGAAGGAAGGACATCGTAGGGCTTAAAACCAGAGCCATTGAAGGCCTTAAGATTGTTATGGGATTCATTCAAGGAAGGAGAGCCAATGGATTTCCAGCAAGCAAGAGACATGACACACATCGAGGCACCCTCGTCGATAACGGTTCGGCAAATGTTTTTGTGAGAGACAACCACTTGGATATAGAATGCAAGTTGAGGGGGTAACCTTGGAATGTGATCTTCCAAGTCAAATATTATCAAATTCGTATCTGTCGGATCGATTCCACAGATAGCTTTCAACAGTGCCTTCCGTTGTGCGAGACAAGTTTGAAGGACTTCAAGGGCTGACATTGCAGAAGGTGCTTGGGCCAGATCTTCAACAATGTTGTAGTTCTGGGTTGCATGAGCATGAGGATTGAAAGTCGATTTCTGAACGACACCCTTTGGGGGGGCTCGTAGAATTGTGTTGAGGCTCGGTCGTTCGAGATGAAGAGGATCGTTGGTAGGTGGAGTCGCTAGAGAGGGTTGTACCAAGGAAGGAGGTAGATCATCAACTTTATCTTTAGAGGGAGAATAATCTTTGGCTCGAGTAGTGAGTGCAACGTTGCTCTGCTTAGAATCACTAGTACACATCAAAACATATGATGTAGTAGAAGAGGAGGGTTGGTCGTGAATGACCAATTGAGCCTGTTGTTGAGACGGGAAGGGTTGGGACAAAACAATCGGTGCAGGTGGTTTTGGAGCTCCTTGAAGGAACTTAGTGACCTCGGCGCGTCGTGGACAATCCTTTGTGTAGTGATCATCACCACAGATAAGACAAGGGTATCAAGGTTTGCGCTTATCCTGATCATCAACAGGGGTAGTTTTGGTTTTATTTGCTTGATTATTTTTGCCCTCCTTATTCTTACCTCTCCCCTTTTTAGATTTATTTTTACCGGTTGGGGTAGATTGAACTGCATTTACCTCAGAAGTCTTGCTGGTGGGAGGGGCAGGAGATGGATCATTTTGAACATTATAAGAAGCAAATTTAGGGTTGATGCTTGAGGCGAAATGTGGCTGGGCCTGGGAAGATCCAATCACACCATCAGCGGCATGCGAGGCAGCTGGAGTAGTTGAAGTGATGGAAGTATTAGGACGAGGTAAGTCAGGTAGTAAATCATAAAGGGTTCTTGTTTGTGAATAAACGAGGTCAAGATATTGAGCACGAATTATATCCTTCTCTTTCGTGACGACGCCACCCATGGCAATGTCCTTACCGATGTCATTTACAAATGACTTTGTGAACCACTCTACCAGCAACTAATCAGGGAGATCAAGTTTAATGAGACGTCGTCTCCTTCGCCACTCATGGATGTGATCGGATATATGAGTGGCTTTGTTCTGTTTGAAGGAAGTCAAAATCTTGGTCCCCGTGTCATAATGGATCAGTAACTGGTAATGCATAAGGAAAGCCATAGCTAGGGTGTTGAAGTCAGAGAAGAAACCTCGTGGAAATTCGATATACCACTTCGCAGCAGAACCTATGAGGGTTCGTTGAAAAAGATGTAAACGAATAGAGTCATCCATCAACGAGTTGGATGAGCACCATAGGTGAAAATTCATAACATGATTGTTTAGGTCCTCTCCCACTTTGTCGTCGAATTTAGGAATGTCTGATGGAATCTTGGCTGGTATAGTAGGCCATTGGGGAGAGTGATGAATAAGATCATTTAAAATCCTTGAAAAATCTAGAAGATCCAAAGTGGCTAGAAAGGGTAACTGTCGATTCACCTGCGGGTACTGGTGGCTTTGGGGAGGAAGCCATGTCAGAAAACTAGTAGGACCATAAGCAGTCTGCATATAATGTGAACACCCAGGCAGATTCGATGGTGGTTGGAGAGGATAGTAGATCATAGGATTATACCCTAGAACAAGGGCTTGAGTTTGAGCATTCGCCCCCCAAATGGGATTGAACAAACCTGGATATGGTTGGCCCATACTAGGGGGTATTACGGACGCAGCTGGAAACTGCTGCCCCCCAGTCGATTGAGGAGGATGTTGTATCAACTGATTCCAATGCTGGGCCAAGGAAGGAGGTATATTTTTCCCATAAGGTGGGGTTGGTCCTCCCATCGGAGGTGGTGCTCCAATTGGGGGAAATGTTCCAATTGGGGGTTGTGTTCCAATTGGGACTTGCGTTCCAAAAGGAATTTTCCCACTGAGAGGGGGTTGAGTCATACCACCTTGGTGAAATTTTCCACCAACCGGAAAATGGTAATTTGGAGTGAATCATGGAATAGTGCCACTAGGATTAAGATTGCCAGTAGAAGATGAAGAAGGGCCTCCAAAAGGAAATTGAGGGAGTGTTGTAATAAAACCGGGAAGAGAGTGCCCAAAAGTGTGAATGGGGCTTGCGTAGGAGTGTGAATGGAAGCATTAAACGCACGGTATCCGGGTGGTAGTGTCGAAGTGACATTGGGCGTTCATGGTGTGTTGATGGGAGCAAGACTAACCGCAGTAAACCCGGTTGGAACACTCGTAGTATCTGTAAGATGGGCCATTTCGGCAGGGACGGTAAATTGATAAGCGATAGTCAATGGTACTGTCTCTGGACTAGATATTTCAGAAATCACAGGTGGGTTGATTTCGGAAATCACAGGTGAACCCGGATCAAACAGGTCTCGTCAGAAAACACCTGTAGACCAAAAAAGATCTTGGCCTTCTATGCCTGGAAAGGGTCCAACTGGTGATCCAGAAGATGTAACAACTAATTCTCCCGAAGATTTCAGTCGCATAAACGGTCGCTCAGAATCAGGGTGAAGTCGAAATTCCTCTCGAGTATTTGTAATTCAAAAATGTTCTAGAGAGTTAGTGTGTTCCACTTGGGGTAGGGTAATGACTGTGACTTCACCTTGCCGAGGAGAGCCCTCAGATGTACTTGTAGGCAAGGGTTTAGAACCTTCCATATGATCTAGAGATAAACCATGCATTCTACGTGAACGACGTGGAGGAACTATTGTAAACAAGTGACAAACTTCATGAAGAAAACCTTATGGTCAACTTTGAGAAACAAACAACACGTTCTAGTAAACAAAATCTAGGAAGCAACACCAAGAAAACAAGACCTTCTAATTCTGAAGTCACTAGTTGGTGATGAAATCCAACATCACAACAATGAGACGAGAAGGGGTTGGGCGAGGGTGGAAAAGTTACGCTGACGACCTGCTTAACGGACTTACACCATGATGCAAGCTCCCACACATAATCGTGGGTATACCCTCCAAGGAGCCCGAGTGAGTTTGGTCAACGTCAATTCCAGGTACCGTGAAGACTTTCCCCTTCACAGTCACCTCGTGTAAGAACCTAGAAAGATAGGCCACTAAGNNNACCACCAACAACAATAAATCCTGGGGGGACAGTCGACAGTCTGATCCACATGCAAGGGAAGGGTATCTAGCCCGAAATCAACTCAAAAGGCTTCCACTCATCATTGTGGGTATACCTCCGAGTGATCCTCGTAATACATGCAATCTCTACATTGATATCAACAAAGCAGGGTGAGTAACTCTGTCAAGATCAATGTGACCTCGTGTTTGACCCTTGTGTGAGAAGGGCTTCCCAGGACAAGATGTTGCAAATGGAATTTAACACTCCCTAACATAAGATGTTATTGTGTGTTTTTGTGCTTTGAAGAGTGTATCTCTCTTCCTACTCCAAAGCGCTAGCCTAGCTAAATGTTGGTGTAATAGAGTCCTAGAAAAGAGTTACTAGATAAATTTTACAATTGCGCAGTGTTGTTAAGAGCTGTTGTTTACTCAAAGGAAACGGAGATGAAACTTATGTTTTATGACTCTGACCCAATGATGCATGGAGGAGAATGAAAAATATATCGATTTTCATTCAATGAATCCTATGTATGGGAGGGAGAGAGAATTTTTCCGGATCAAACTTTGAACTACAAAACACAATTTCCTTGAAAATGAAAATGCAACAAATCACGCATCAATAACAATTCTCTATCGTTTCTTTTTCAATAATTTCAACAATTGATTTTCAATGTTTTCGAAAACGAAAATGATTTTTTGAAAGAAAAAATTTTGTTCACTTTTCAAAAAGGACCTACACCCTGATGGTGAGAGTGCAGAAAATCAAAAACCAATGAACAAGCAATGATAAAAACCCAAACTACTCTTTCAATGAAAACAAAAATAAGAAGCAAACCAATCTAGTCTTTTCAATCGCATAAGAAAAGTGATCTTTCAAACAATAAGCAAATGATAAAGACCAAGAAACTCAACTTTCAACCGATCGCCGGTCCTTAACCAAACAAGCACACTCAAATTCCGAAATCAGAGAGTATGGTTATGCCAAGAAAAGTCAAGAAACGAAAGTTAAGACATAAGTGACAAGAAGAGCCTTTGAAATCCTAAGACTGTTCATGCACAAAAATGAAGACAAGAAAGACATCAATCAATGGTCCAAGAAACTCTTATGAGGCACCTAGACTGATCTGGGCAGTTGAAGATGCCAACACTCAAATCCAAAAGTTTGAAAAAATGAGTTCTTGGGCTGGCAATATTACACAGTGCGAGAATTAGTGATTCTCGCAGGTGACCCTTGAGCAGAGTGTGAGAACCTCGCACTGAACCTAAAGGCAGGATGCGAACTCTATAGATTCTCGCAGGCTACTGTGAAGTGCAGTGCGAGAATGTCTGAACTTAGTCAAATTTTTGGAAAATGACATAAAATTTGAAAATGCCTCTGGACCCAGAGGGTCTATCAAGGTATCCTGAAGACTCAGAGATTGATACGAATGGAGAAATGTAAAACAAGAGCAAATGGCCACAGAAAAATACCAAAAACCACAAGAAAATGGGTTATAATCCCCAACGGAGTCACCAATTTTGTTATCGGACTAATCGGTAGGTGCAGACACTAATAGATCTCCCTAGATCCACCTGGATCTAGAACAAAACAGGACAGGACATGACTCTTTCCCTAAGTTTTGACCATTGAATTAGCTAATAGGAAGGAACAAGTAACATACCTTAATATCGCTTCCTAGGTTCTTTGTTTCTCCCGCTTCGCTCCGGTGCTCTTGTGAGTTCAAGACCAAGACAACACAAACCAACCAAAGTGAAGATAGCAAAATATATTCAACTGTCAACTTATGTGTATGATCAAGGAATTACACAATAAAGTGAGAATAGCTTTATGGGAAAGGGACATGCCACTGTATCATATTAATTGAAAGTAAAGATTACAACCTAATCGCCTTGATGTTGCAAGCTTCCTTTCGATGGCTCTTGGCTCCAACACACACACTTGCTCAATCCTTGCATGAAGAAGATCAAAATCTCTTGATAGACTTGCTGGAGTCTTCAAGCTACTGTCCAAGCTAAGTTCTTCACACAATTCTTTCACCAATTCTCCAATGAATCTTGCTTAACCTTTTCCATGAGAATTCCCTCAATATATAGGAGAGAATGAGATAGTTACTTGGATAAGAATGATCCCACAATATCAGGGAATCCAGTACAAGGATAACCATTCGAATGCCAACCCATTCTTCTAGAAGATTCCCTTCTAGAAACATCAAGAATTCATCTTTTTTCCATGCTTTAGGAAGAGTTCACACCCTGTCTATTCAACACAGTGCGAGAAGTTCACACCCTGGCTTAAGGCAGCCTGCGAGAATGGGTCATTCTCGCACCCAAATATATTAGCAGCCTGCGAACCTTCTTCAAAAGTGAGTTGTCTGGGAAGAGATGAAAGTAACTTTTCCCAAGAAAAAGTTATTATGAAGAGCCTGAGTACACCATCATTAATACACCATCATGATGACCAAAATCATGGGTAACACTCATCCCGATCCCGAGGAGAAATCAGTTAATGAACAAGGACCGGTAGTTGAAACCTCGGTTCACTCCATAAATAGAAGGCATGGAGGGTTTGGTCATGGAGACAGAAATGTCAGCCCGAGGTACCACGATGGATGGTTTTTCCTGCAAGCCCATGTTGATCTGAGCTTCCATTTAACAGAAGGATACACACACAGTCTGACAGAAGGATGCACATATGAAGAGCCTTGGACGGGATGGCCAAACGACTCTCCTAGCGGTTTTCCACTGATCTGAGTATAAATAGATCAGTTTAAGAATTTTTTAAGGGGGGATGGTTGAGCAAAGATCCCTATTTTGTAATAGTTTGATAGCAAAGTTGTTCTCTGGTTATGTATGAGAGCTGAGACTTTCTCATTAATAGAAGTCAGTTTCTTTCACTATCTTGTTTCCTATTGTGTTGAAACACTTGTGCATGGATGATCCAGACGAGATGTTGTAGTTGCATTGTAACGAAGGTTTGATTATAATGCTGCTATGATTTGTTTTAGTATTTTCTTTTGCTGTCCTGTTTCCTCTTATGTTGAAATGCTCGTGCATGGATGATCCAAACGAGGTGTTGTGGTTGTATTTTAATGGAGGTTTGATTATAATGCTATTGTGATGTGTTTAAGAATACTAAACTCAAGTTTAAGAGTGCTCTTGTGCCTATGTTCATCTGCACCAAGCTGCTTGAAGGTCGGGTGCTTATGGCAGACTTGTCCACTTTCCTCACTAAGTCTTCCTCCTTCTCACCTTTAACCTTAAACCATTGAATGAAGTTGTTGGCACAGGGGCGGAACCAGGGTTCAACGCTTCAACAACGCACCAACAAAACCCTAATTACCAACCCTTTCGGCAACACCTGCGAAGCAGATGAAGTCTCACCCAAGGTAGAGGCAAGGGGGGTTGTAGGACTCATGTGTCTGCAAACTAGCTGGGACACAGATCTGTGATCACAATACTTAATAGAGCACTTATCAATTAACATTTATTATTCTTTAACCCTTATTCACATCGCAGGTTAAACCTTGATTACAGAACGACGTAGTATTCATCAAGATCTAAGTACATCTAACCATTCAGTACATAACATCCGAGTAGATATATCATTCATTCATACCTAAAAAACTAAGCATCAGTAGATCTATCTATTACACATCAATATCAGTGCACTAAGAAGATAAATACATAACCAGCATAAAAAACATTGCATAAAGCACAATAACACAGGATATACGTGATTCACCCTAGTGTGGGGCTACGTCCACCAACTCTTCTTCTCTTCTTTATTAGTCTCTTCAATCTCCTTACAACACCAAGAAACAAAGCCAACTCCACATAGGACAAGATATTTACACACACCTCTCCAGATCCTCCTTACTTGAGTTAGATCAAGCACAAAGCCTTACACAGTTTGTGCACAAAGTACTTACAAAATGATTGCACTTAGCTCTGCAAGACTTAACACATCTTCTTGCACATAGCTAATATTAGCACTAAGCCATCGACTCTCTAGGTATCTATTCTTACATCGCCTAGCTACTTATTTATACATTACCAAAGGGCCTAAACATGGGCAAAACCCATGGGCCAACATCCCATACCCATTGCATAAACCCTAAAACCCAAAAAGCTCGCAAAAAGGGCGAGATCTCATGATCTTTGCTTCGCCTAGGTGTTACATCTTCAACCAACCTGTCGAAGTCCCAAAAATGGTCAAACATGACCAACGTTTCCACAAAACTTGGTCGAGGGCCAACAAAAGTTAATGAGAACCTCATTTTCTTATGCATTGCTAGTCCAGTTTTCTGTGTTAAAAGATTCTTATGTTAAGCTTTGTCTATTTGACCTCCACTCATAAACCTACCTCCACAAACATTTTGATGGGTACTAGTATTATCCTCCTGCAATATGAGGGTGACTCTCAGTGCCAACAATATTGGCATCATTGTCAGGGAACAAATTGAAGACATTTCCCTGGGATTGAATGACAAAAAAATTACGATTCTGAAGGTGCATCAGAAATCGGTACCTTGAAGATTGCAACTTGCACATGGAGACTCCATTGTTTCAGTTGTGGCTCCCAAAGGAAAACACACGAGGTCTACTCCACAACTACCTATGGAAACACTTGAAGCTAACCCAAAGAAGATTATCAAGAAAGGAAATACCTCTCAAGAAGGACTTCCAGCTGTTGTACCAGGTGATTTTGGTAATTTACATGATTCTTCTCTTAAAACTCCAGTAGTTGTATCCAATTCTCCTTTTCTACCATCTGCTAGAGTTTCTAGAAGTTTATATTTTGAAAGATTTCATGTTGAACTTCCCCCTTCTAGTCTTCATTTGGAGGGAGAAAGTTTTGAAACCTGTGTTTCCCCTGATATTGTAAAGTGGTTTAGACCTAGGAGCTTAGAAGATTTTCCCACTTTGGATTTTCCTACTCCTCCTCCAATCAAATTTGTTGTAACTAAAGAGGGGGAAACTTATTTTCCCTTGAGCCCTATACTATTCTCCTCCAACACTCAGTCGCTTCCCCTTTCCCCTATAAACACAGTTGCAATCCTACATGTCCAAACTCCATCTCTCCCTTGTTCTCCTACAGTTCACATCCCAATGGAAGGTGCTAATATTCCTAGAAACAGGATGGATGCCATAGTGGTTGTTAGATATGCCCCTCTTGTTTCACCTCAGCCCATGAATGCTCTACCAGTTGGAAACTACCTTAAGTACATACCCAAGTTCACAGGAGAGGAAGACATAACTTCAGAAGAACACCTTTCAGCTTTTATAGTTATGCATATAATCTTAACATTGAAAATGAAGATGTGTGGATGAGAGTTTTTGTACACAACCTTGATGGTGAGTCTAGGAAATGGTTTAGGGGTTTGACTCCTAGATCTATTGTTGGGATTGAAGCTCTAGATGATTCATTCTTGATGCATTGGAGGGATAAAAAATATTTTCTTTATTATATTACATAATTTGGGTCACTAAAGAAGAAAGAGGGGAAGCCTGACATTTCTGATCAGCCTACTAGAACAAAGAATCATGTTAAGGGTGTGGCAGCTAGCAACAAATAAAAAGAGGCACAAGACCCTTGGGCAATGGTTAATATCCCTACCTCAGAAGTTAAGGAGATTATGAAGCCTCCCTCCTCTTTTAGCTTTGAGAATGAGATTCAAAAATTTAAAATCCCTATACCTTTTTCGGAGCTAATTAAGAATGAGGATTTTAAAAGGTACCTTTCCAAAATGTTGCAGCCCGAACCTTCATCTTATTCCACAAATTTAGTCAACCTCCAAGATGAGAATCCAGGAGTCATACTGGGACCTTTAGTAGAGGATAGGGATGACTCTTCCCCTCCATTCTATAGATCATTGAACATTCATGATAAAGTGTTGCACAACTGTTTGATGGATTTAGGGGTGTTTCATAACCTCATGCCTAAGACCGTCATGGATGAGCTTGGGTTGGAGGTTACAAAAACCTACCATGAACTATACTCATTTGATTCCAAGAAGGTGAAGTGTCTTGGGGTTATCAAAGACCTGGTTGTTTCCTTGTTCCAATTTCCAATGAAAAGTGTGGTCATGGATATTGTGGTGGTTGATGTCCCCCCTAAGTTTGGGATGCTCTTGTCTAGATCTTGGATCAAAAGGATAGTGGGAAATTTGTAGATGGATCTTTCATATGCCAACATTCCTTTGTTTGGGGGGAACATAGAAGGCTTTATACGGAAGCACAACTTGCTTACATTATCAGTGATGAAGCAAATCCTACCAACCACCCCATTTTTGCAGTTGATACTGATCTAGAAACCACTATGCTACAACTCACTGATGCTCCTCGGACACCTATTGAAATCAGAAAGCAACCTATTACCTCTTATGAATATCCTCCTCCCAATACCTCTATTTGGAAGATGTTTTTTGATGGAGCCTATTCTAGGGAGAGTGCTTGTGCTGGGGTAGTCTTTATTTCTCCTACCCAAGAGACCATATCTTTGTCTTATAAGCTTGAATTTGAAACAAAAAAAAATGTGGAAGAATATGAGGCTATTGCTTTGGGTTTGAGGGATGCTAAAGACATGAAGATTGAAGAGTTAGCAATGTTTGGAGATGTTGAGTTAATTGTTCATCAAGTCAAAAATATGTATCAAGTTAAACACCCCAGGTTGAGGACCTACATAAATGAAGTCTGGGATCTTGTTGATAGTTTCTTCTTGGATTTTAATATCTCATTTGTTCTGAGAGAGGAGAACACTGTGGCAGATTCCTTGGTTGTCTCAGCAAGTAATTTCAGGGTTCCTTTGCCCCCCAAACTCAAGTATGATTTGGAAGTAAAGTATAGACCATATATTCCTGAAAATGTCAAACATTGGAAGGTTTTTGAGTATGATCTTGAGATAAAAAGATTTCTTGAGATTGTGGGTGAATTTTATGCTTTACATATTGATCAAGATCAAGATACTAAAGAAATCCCTCATGCTGATATTTTTCTGAATACAATTGTTGACCATCATATTGTTCAGTTACCCAGTAACCATATTCCAAAAGGACTTGTCTCCTTGGAGAGATTGTTTTACATAAATGATGTGGCTGTAAAGATGAAAGGTCCAACTGAAAATGTTGATGTGAATGACTGCAATTTAGGAACAAAGGAAGACCCAAAGTATGTTAAATTGTCTAGCAGTTTGTCAAAGGAACAAAGGGATGAGTATGTCAAGTTTTTGAAAGAGTTTGCTAATGTGTTTGCCTGAATATATGAATATTTAAGAACATATGACACCAACATCATTGAACATAAGATCCCTTTGAAAGAGGAGACCAAGTCTTTTAGGCAGAAACTTAGACAAATAAATCCCATGCTGCTGCCTATTATGGAAAAAGAAGTGAAAAAGTTATTGGGTACCCAGATCATCATTCCTTTGAGATATTCAGAATGGGTGGCTAACTTGGTGCTTGTGAGGAAGAAAAATGGGGAAATCAGGTTATGTGTTGATTTCAGGAATTTTAACAGGAGCTCCAAAAAATATAACTACCCCTTGCCAAAGATGGAGCACATTTTGCAAAGAGTGATTGGTTCATCTAGGATGTCTATGATTGATGGCTTCTCTGGCTACAACCAGATCTCTGTCCTACCTGATGATAGAGAAAATACAACCTTCACTACTCCTTGGGGCACATTCATGTATGCTAAAATTCCTTTTGGATTGATGAATGCAGGAGAAACCTTTCAGTGAGCGATGGACATTGCTTTTATTAGGGAGAAAGACAAATTTGTAGTCATCTATCTGGATGACATTATAGTGTTCTCAAAATCTAACAAAGAGCATTGTCATCATTTGAAGAAGGTCTTCATGAAGTGCAGAAGGTTTGGTCTCTCTCTCAATCCTAAGAAACTTTGTTTGCTATGAAGGAAGGTAAATTATTGGGGCACATTGTGTCAGTAGAAGGGGTAAGAATTGATCCAAACAGAGTAGAGGCCATCCATACCTTATCTTTTCCTAGATCTAAGAAAGAGGTCCATTCTTTCTTGGGTAAAATCAATTTTCTAAGAAGGTTCATCTCTAACTTTGTTGAATTAGTGAAGTACATTACAACCAATCTTAGAAAGGGAAATGAGGTGAAATGGACTTCTGAGGCTCGAGAATCTTTTAATCAAATAAAAAAGGCCTTGTCTGAAGCACCCCTACTCATCAGTCCTGACTATTCCAAGGAGTTTATGATATTTTCCTTCGCCTCATTTGACACATTGGTTGTTGTTTTTCTATAGAAAAAATGCAGAGGGATTAGAGCAACCTATTTCCTTTTTCTATAGATCATTGAGGGATGCAGAAACGAGACATGATATCATGGAAAAGAAGGGTTATGATTTGGTCAAATCCCTCAAGGGTTTTAGGATATATGTTTTGCATTCAAATATTGTTGCATATGTCCCTTCAGCCTTAGTGAAAGATATATTGATCCAACTAGATGGGAAGAGAAGACAATGGATTGCTAAAATTCTAGAATTTGACCTTGAAATAACACCAACTAAATTGGTGAAAGGCCAGGGTTTAGACAAGTTGTTGGTTGAATCAAATTGCAAAGCTTTGGGGGTTAATTTCATGAACATAAACTCAAAAAATCAAGAAGTTGATTTTGCTGATAAAATCTCTCATGTCAGCCCCAATTTGGTAGAATGCACTTGGTATAGAGATATCATATATTTTTTGCATAAGTTGCAGCCTCTTGATGGCTTGGACAAGAACAAGGTGAGAGATTTGAAACTCAGAGCAATCAAATATTATCTCATCATTCAGTTTTTGTATTGGAAAGATCCTCTAGGAGTTCTTTTGAGATGTTTGGATCCACAGGAGGCCCTAAGGGCCATAACTGATTTTCATGATAGCTTATGTGGGGGCCATCATTTTTGGAGAACCACAACTTATAAGATCCTCAGAGATGGGTATTTCTGGCCTAGCATTTTTACTGATGTTTGTGCAAATATTAGAGCTTGTGTCAAATGCCAAAGGTTTTCTGGAAAGAAGTAGCTCAAATATTTTCCTTTGAAACTTGTGGTGGTTTATGAACCTTTTCAACAGTGGCATCTTGACTTCAATGGGGAAATCCACCCAGCCTCAAGTGGTCAGCACAAGTGGATTTTAACTACCACTGGTTATTTCACCAAGTGTATAGAAGCCATTCCTACAAGGAGTGCCTCCCACAAGGTAATATGTAGCTTTCTTGAAGATATCATGTTCAGATTTGGTTGTCCAAGCAGGATTGTTGTTGACAATGTTGCCTCCTTCAAAACTGAACCATTGATCAAGTTTTGTGAATAGTATGGTATTGCATTAGTCCATTCTACTCTTTACTACCCCCAAGGAAATGGTTTGGTAGAGTCCTCTAACAAGAGCCTCATAAAAATCATCAAGAAATTGTTAGAAGACAATAAGAAAGCATGGGACTCAAAGCTAAAATTTTCCTTATGGGCTGACAGAGTTACAACAAACAGGTCACTTGGTGTTTCCCCTTTTCAGCTTGTGTATGGGGTTGAGACAATTTTTCCTACTCATCTTTCCCTACCTGTGGAAAAATTCCTCCAGGAATACCAAGGACAACCTGATGATATGGTCAGAAGGATACAACAGTTGGTAGAAGTACAATAGACTAGGGAGAAGCTAGTTGATAAAGCTCAGGACCATCAGCAGAAGATAAAACGAGCCTTTGGCAAGAGGGTAATCAAGGAAGATTTTCAGCTGGGAGATCTAGTGCTCAAGTGGGATGCACCTACGCAGGACAAAGGAAAACATGGGAAATTCGAAGCCTTATGGATTGGTCCTTTCAAGATTTCTGAGGTATTTTCAAATAACACTTATAGATTGTAGAACTTTGAGAATTCCAAATTTTTTGGTGGCCCTATCAATGGGCACTTTCTGAAAAAATATTTTTCTTAAGACATGATTGGATTTCCATCCATTGTAGATACCACTTTCTCTTTGATTTATGTTTGAATAAGTGACCCCATGTAACAACCAAATAATTCTAAACAGTATTTATTTCCATAAACAAATTATTTAATAACTGAAAACATTAACTTCATAGCATACTATTGATTTTCGTTACAGCAACATCAGTAAT
>JZKD02S1785136.1:7757-18107 GCA_000966675.3 Picea glauca | reverse complement strand
TATATATATATATATAATTTGTTTTTCTTTTAAGTATTTTCTTTACTTAAGAACTTTATAAATGTTATAAGTGATCACCTAGAATAAATGAGAGAAATAACAAAACTTAAGGAGGAGAAATACAATGTTATCACCAAAAATAAAGGAGATTATTTGATGACATTTAGTCAAATATAAGGTCATTTTAATTGCAATATCTTTATAGTTTCAATTAACAACACTAATACCCCCAATGGGGTGCCACGTAGCCAACATGAAATTGTTGAAGAGAAATCCTTCTGCGGACAAGTGGATTCTCTCGAGGTCCCTAACTCTTTAAGGCCAAGACAGAAAAGTGCTTAACGTGGACACTGACTTTCCTTTTAGATCTAATTAAGTTAATGTACGAAGAGGAAGAATAAAAGTATGTACCTTTTAATGGCGTTCATCCTTGCAAAGTCCAAGTTGAGCTTCAATCCTAAGCTCCTCAATAGGTCCTATAGAACAAACAAAGATACAACGAACTTCCTACTCTATTGAGATTAGCTCAAATACAAATCTATCTTATGAAGAAGGCAAGTTCATATTCACAACAAACTTCAAAGGAAACAGGCCAAGCATGAATTTATATTGATGAGAACAAAGTGTTACTTACAACCATGGATGTAGTGCAGCAGCTTCACCAAGCTCTCCTTGTCCATACCCTTGCTCAAATAACCCACATACAAGATGTTGATGCTTCAAATGACATCTCCCTCATGAGATCATAAGTTAGATGCTATTGCAATGTCTCTCTTCCTGTACTGTATGTTGCCTATGAGATCATAGGTTTCATACCTCCAATCTTTCCTCCCCTTTCACCATGAGAAATCCTCTTTATATAAGCTTGGAAAGACCCAACCACTTGAGAGATCTTTGGGATAAGTTGAGGATTTCTCTCCTTCAGTTTAGGATCTTCCCTAAGATCATGCCTTGAGATCATATTCGAATCCAACCACCTTCAGATATTGAGGGGATCTTTCCCTCATTCTTCTCAACAAACCAAATTTCGCCTAGAAAAGGTAGCGCTGCCCCAAAAGGGGCACCGGAGCGTTATAACGCTCCCCCAAAGAAGGCCAGGGAGCGCCAGCACTCCCTGACAGTGTATAGGTGAGTGCTCTCCTCCAAAACCCATTTTTGAGTGGTTCTTTCAGTGGCAAAAGGCTTGTACTTCTAATAGACTGATTCCTCCTCTTCAAAACTAGTCTTTGAGGTGTCCTAAGTGTCCCTGTCATGTCATTGGAGGCATGACATAGGCAAGAAGGAAGTAGGATGTTAGAAACACTTATAACACTTGTGGTACAGAGGCGACACTCGCGGACAAGCTGCGACACTTACAACACTTGTCATGACAACACTTGCGACACTATCGAAGTGAGTAATTTTGAGGTGTAACAACAATCCCCTCACTTAATTGCGTCTGTCACCGCCCTCACATCCATTTCTCGTAGGGAGGGAAACATTCAAAGCTCATTAGAGCATGCACGACAACTCTCTTGCAAGTTTAATGGCTCCTTCAATGCACCAAGGCTGGCGGATGGCGATGGGTATGGGAGGCATGTGCAAGGTCATTTTAGCTCCTTTGGTGCCCCTCCACTTTCTCTGGGTATGTTATGGATCTTTCCATTCGGTTCAGATCTTGTGTTTTGGATTTTCTCATGTCACTCTCCTCGCTCTACGAATTCTCAGTCCGCTCAAAGTTTGGTTCATCTCTACCAACATGCCACAAGAGCCTGGTAAGCCCAAGAGAGGGCCCTCTTGGTACAACTATGCTTCCAGACAGCGAATAATTCATAGAGTCACCCAAGTGTCTTCGACCTCTTTGATATGTCGGGATGGGGGGAATGACAAGCCTCCAATGGCCATCGTAGAAGAAGAGATTCTAGCAGAGCCAATTATCATTTCATCGACCTCCCTTCTGTATACTGTTCTAGACCCCCATGACCCTCCTAGCACCATCCATTCTGTCCCCGCTGCAGCTTGTACCTGGGACTAAGCGACTTACATAATTCAGGAAGAAATCTCGTCAGTCGACAGCCCAATGGAAACTCCACCTCCCTCCTCAACTCTGGATAGGGAATCACACTCCACTTGTCTCCTCATGCTAGAAAATTTGGAACTCATCTTTGAGATGCGCAGGGATATGCAGGATCAACTACATAGGCATACCTTGCTCAACAGTCGTCTCGACATTCTGTATGATGCTCTCTCGAGTTCACAGAGCCAACGATGGTGCCTGACCTGTGTGAAACCATAAGTTTCCACTCCTCATGGTGGAACTCATGCCAACACATGCTTCACTGGTTCATCCAATGCTTAGTCCTTTTCCTTTTAGCTCTATGCATTGTTTTTGCAAAAATACTGTAGAAGTTTACATTTTCCTGTTCAAAATTCTCTCCTCTTGCTCAAACATTTTAGACATCAAAATTCACTGCCACCTGCTCTGGTTTCCATTTGTTTGGCAGAACAGGTGGCAGTGTTTTTCCATAGTCCATACAGAACAACAGGTAGCCGCTTGTTCTAGTTTCCACTTATCTCGTGAAACAAGCGACATACATGGTTCCCTTATGTATGATTATAACATAATTTTGAGGCATTAAAAGTTTTTATTTACAAAAAAAATTAACATTAATATTAAAACTTCCCTCATATTACTTGGATTCACCCATTAAAAAATAATACTACTTAATAATATTCAAGCTAAATTTTCAAATATAAACCACTCATCATTTCATCATTTCAAAAATATACTATTTTATTAAAAAAAAAATTACAATTAAAATTAAATGTGTTCATATAATCTCTTTTCCACAACCTCCTTTGAAATTTGGTGAATCCAGATTCACCTCATCTGAAATTTAAAGTGCAATGTCAACTCTTTTACATTAATTTAAAAATTCTTGTACTCTAAGGCCACACTTTTTCTAGGGAAAACAATCGCTCAATTATATTATAGCATATAATTCTTTTACATCTGCCAATGCTTCTCCAATGACCCTTTCCAAGTCTTACTGGGAGGATGAAACTACTGTTCAAAATAACTTACAAAATAGTCAAGGAAGCTACAAAAAGAGTCTCAACTATATCACCAAATAACTGTGAATAGGTAGTCCTACTCCAAATCTAAGAACATAATCAAAATAGAAAATACTATCAAAATAAAAACCAAAAGGCTATACTGCCGAAACATATAGAATCGCTATCAATGGTTAATGGATTCTAAATTGTCTCCTTGGACCAGTCGCTCCATTGGTCCACTTTTGGTAAAATAGTATGCCTTCAGTATCTTCAATTGCTTTCTTTGATAAATTGTCCGCTTCAGTATTAAAATTTCTATAAAGATGTTGGAAAGTAATGAAGCGAAAGCTCCTAGTCAACGTTATAATTCTAGCTTTCCAGCCCTCCAAAGAGCTCACCTGTAAACTGTCCTTTTTTATTAACCAGTCGATAACAACCTTTGAGTCACCTAGCAAATTTAGATCAGGAAGCGATAAGTAATCACCAATCCAAAGTGAAGCCCAAACTCACAAGAGCTCTGCTTTAGTATTTGTCCATTTTCCACAATTTAATGTGCATCTGTAAACAATAGCCTCTAGAACTTTACTAAGACCCCCTGCACCACAAATGCTACCATCACTTTTGGAAACACCATCAAACCAAGCAAGCGTTGAATCCTTACTACATGAAATCAAAATGTCCTTTGGTGGTTTGTCTTTTGGATGAGCAATGGAACCCGGAGATAATGTCATTATCTTGTAGATCACTGCATGCAAAGACAGACTAGAATCCTCGAACAAAGCTTTGTTACGTTCTTGCCAAGTGTACCAAATGATATAAGCTGCAATATGACAAGGAACATATTTATCCAAATACCAACACTTTAAACAATCTGAAAGTGTATTCCTTGCCCAGCTCCTGTTCATTTTTAATTCCTTATACACTAAATTCCAGACTGATATTACAAAGGGGGAATAAATAAAAAGGTGACTAACTGAATCCAAATCAGATTTATAGAGAGGACAACGCCCCGGGCTAGACCATCCCCTTTTCTGTAATGTATCCCAAGTTAAGATTTTACCCTCCATAGCCAACCAAATAAATAATTTCACCTTTACCTGAGCCTTCCAATTCCAAATGTTTTGTTTCCAGGTATCAACTTTCAACTGTCTTTTAGCCGAGATAATGCTTAAATAAAAATTATTTATAGAAGGTCTTCCTAAATTGTCACCACCAACCCACATCATAGTGTCCCTCGTGTCTTGGATGAGCACTCCCAACGTCGATAAAGCATTTCTGAAATAATCCCACTCACGCGCTAAATCCCCCTCCAAATCTAGATCAATGCTACTGAGCCAATAGGATACCAATGAATGATCACCTAATAAATTTATGGCCTGGGCAAGTGTAAGTATGTTCTTTTCCTTTAACATCGTCAACAAAATGCTAGAGATGAATGAGAAATCACCCATTCCCAGGATTCTATCCTTACCTAGTTCTATAAAACGCTCGTTCCCAGGTAACCAGCTTAAGCCATGCAATATTAAATATAAAACTTTTAAAAGTCTAGACTAGATTCTAGAAATCCCAGTCTTTCTGAAATACTGAGATCTGAGCCATTTAATCACTGATTCCTGTAATAGATATTTGTCAATCACCACCCTGTGCCAAATTCCATCACCCATGAGAATTCGCCATAACGTGTTCTCCGCTAAAGACTTACTGAAGTAAAAAATATTACGAATTCCCCACCCCAAAAAAGATTTTGGAAGGGATATTCTCTCCCGGTTGCGAAGATGCAGAGTATGGGATTCATAATTCCCTTTCCAAAGGAAATTGAACATGTGATTCCTAATCATTTTCAAAACTGAGCATGGAACAACTGATAGGGACATCCAATAGATAGGTTGGTTAGATAACACTGCTTTCCGGAGCGTAAGACACCCTCCTAAAGAAATCCACCTATAGCACCAATTATTAATCTTGTTTTCCAATTTTTTTTATCAATCAATGCCATTCATCTGAACACATAGCTCCAGCCTTCATGAAAAAACCAAGGTATTTGAAGCCTTGTTCCATTTCTAGAAAATTATAAGGGAAGAAAGCTTTGAACAGAAAAAGATCATGATCCATCAGACCTGCTTGATGGAAAGTCAACTTCGATGCATTGATCAATAAACCAGAAGTCAGGCTGAAAAATTTAAGAACTTTATCTATTTCGCACCACTCATGAATAGTGGCACTAGTCATTATAATCACATCGTCCACAAATAATATATGCAATATTTTGATTGATTTAGACACTTGAATACCTGTCAGTTTACCCTCTCTTTGTCTTTCTTTCAGTAGCAAACTCAAACTTTCCATCACCAATATAAACAACAATGACGATAAGGGGCAGCCTTGCCTCAATCCCCTTCTGCTCTTAAAAAATTATGTTGCTTCTCCATTAATCAAGACTGAATATGAGGTAGAGACTACACAACTCATAATCCAATTAGTCATATTTAGGTCCAGTCCAATTTGAAGGAGAAGAATGCGCAAAAGGTCCCAATTAACACAGTCATAAGCTTTTTGAAGATCCAACTTTAAAATCAAATAATACTTTGATTTCTTCTGGTTAATACTGTGGATACATTCATGGACTATACCTATAGCATCTTGAATCTACCTTCCCTGTAGAAAGCCCAACTGCTGCTCCGAAATTGATCTGGAGAGAATCAGTTTGATCCAATTAGCTATGATCTTTGAGATAATCTTGTAACAGAGATTACACAGAGAGATCAGTCTATAATCTCCAAAATGACAAGGCTTGTTCACTTTTGGAATTAAAGTAATAAAAGTTGAATTTAGAGCTCCCGGAATAAAACCCATTGTTCTAGATTCTTCAATCATTTCCATAATGTCTTCTCCAACTAAGTCAAAGAAATGCTTAAAAAACTCCACAGTCCAGCCGTCCGGGCCTGGACTCTTATCCACTTTAAAATTTGTTAATACTTTCTTCAGTTCTTCCTTATCCACTGGTTTAAAGAGGGCATCAGACTCTGAATCTAGGACCATGTTTGGAAATAATACAACAACTTTAACTTGATCAATAGGGTTTATATCCACATATTTGTTATAAAAATCTTTAAAATGATTAACTGCTGCCAATTTTAGATTGTCTTGGCCTCTATAAATTGTTCCCCCCTCATCTTGTATCTCCCATATGAACTTATTGTTTCTCCTGTAGCTCGCATAACTATGAAATAATTTTGTATTTAGATCTCCACTTTGAATCCATATAACACGACTGCGTTGGCGCCATTGTTCCTCAATTTCCTTTAGTAATGAATTCATTTCTTGTTCTAAATCTTTTAAAGACGGATCAATCATACTCTGACAGGTACTCTTCGTCAAATTTTGCAATCTAAAGGAGATTTCCTGCTCAAGTCCCCTAAGCCTAACCTTTTTTAAAGTTTTATATTCCTTCTGCCAGACTTTTGTATGCTTTTTCAAATCTTTCAATTTCCAAACCAAACGCTTCTGCTTACCAGATTCCCGAAGATACAATGGGTCTGTCCAAAGGTTATGTACTAATGAATAGAAATCTTTATCGGAACTCCACACATGATTAAATTTGAAAGGAATCGCTTTGAACACTAGCAGAAGATCCAACTGTAATAAAATCGGAGCATGATCAGAAATAAAAGGGTATTCAACCCAAGTTCTAAAAATGCTAGTAGACACCACAAGATCCTTGGAAAGTAAGAAATGATCCAGTCTCTTAGTTATGAAAGCATCACCCACCTGACCATTTCTCCATGTAGGGGCCAACTTTCCGAGAAGAATATTTATAAGCTTATTTCTATTGAAAAATTGTTGAAGAAAGTAGCCAATGATCCGAGGGTCGACCGACTGCCCCAAATTTCACCTGCTGACAAAGTCAAATTTAGATCTCCTGCTAAAACAAGATGTTTCAGGGACAACATACCCGTAGACTCTAATCTTTCCCAAAATAATTTACGCTCCAAACATGGCCTGTATACATTTAGAAGATTAATATTTCTTTTGGACTCTAAGCAATGCGTGTTAGTAAGATAGCACCACAAGTCAAGTAAGGCACCAAATCAAAATATAATGGAGCCCAAGCAGCTAATAACCCTCCAGAATTTCCCACTGAATTAACCGCACAACAAAGCCACTTCGGCCTCAGAAGTTGAAAGAAACTACGAGCCTTTTCTAAATGTACTAAGGTCTCTTGAAAAAAACAATATTTGGATGCGATTTTTCCAACACACTACGAACAAAGGCTAGTTTTAGGGCACCTCCAGTCCCTCTAAGATTTAATGATAATAATAACATTACTTAGTTCTTGCAAGGGCCTTCAAAGCTCTAAGGGCCCTACCATCAGTAGGTAATTGTAACACCAAGTCGTCTTTTGGTACAGTGGTGGTTTTTTTTCTAGCACTTCGGGTTTTTACAGGGGAAAGTTCAATTCCCAAACCCCGAGACCACGCAAATTCCTTCCCACCATCTCCTACCAAAGCTTGAGAAATAATGGCCTCCCCACTCTCAACAACAGGATCAATGGTTGCTTTCCCAAGAAAAACTAGTAACGGTACTGATGTATCACTTCCATGAATAAAAGGTATGAATGAATCCAGAACGACATAGAGAGTTGATTTGTCCTCTTCTGGTTCACTATACCCAGGTGGCAGAGCCTGACCCCTTGACAACATGAGACTAATCTCCATACTACTACAGTTCTCAGTAGAAGCTGAAGGTTCTGGAAGAGAGGTACAATGGAGGGATGGGTCAATCGATGATAGCAAATCACCAGAAGGGATCACAGGTTCCAAGGATGGGGAGACAATCGTCGACGAAGTTAAAGATATGTTGTCCCCAGGAGAAAGGTCAATGTTCTTCGGGTCACCTGAGTCCACTAAAGGTGACGAAGCCAATTTTGAAATAGAATTCTTCAGCCAAATAGAGGAGCTAATAATATGACGTTCCATCACCGAAAGGGAATTGAAAAAAACAGGACAATGTAATTGTAACTTACCAACTATTGAATCTGTTGGCTCCAAACTGCTTTGGTCAATCCTGTCATCTCTACCTCCTTCGAAACCATAAAAACCAGTATCCATCGAGGAGTCTGGGTTACTATATAAAAACTCATGTTCTTCATGAGGATTTTCTTCTTCCATTATACCTTTACAGTCTCTCCTCAAGTGTGAGGTACTTCGACAGTAACTACATCTGAAAGGTAACCCGAGATAGTCTAGTCTTTGTAGACAGCGTATACCGTGCCATTCAACCTCCAAATTCTCCGATAGACCCAAGTGCACATCCATTTCAACCAACACTCTAACAACTTTTCTATTTGACGCCTCTAAATTCTTTTTATCAATCATGATAAAGCTCCCCATAGTGTTTCCAATGGCTATCGAAGCTCCCTCATTCCATAAATACAACAGTAGTCCCGGAAGCAAAACCCATAAATGTCTTAATGAGAAGTATTCGGTCTCCGGATTAAAAGACAACCTCCATTTCTTGAGCATAAAGCTGCTATTTCCATTAACCCGCCTTCTTTCTAACAGTGACGTTGCATCTTCTAGACTTTCACAGATAACTCCAATCCATCCTTTAGTTAAAAAAATGACCTCCGGTTTATATCCTAAAATCGGTACCCAAACACGCTCCATCCAGACTGAGCAGCTTTCCACACATATGTTGTTGTAAGCGAACCTTCCCACTAGGCCACAGAGAGCCATTCTACAAGAGTCCTCCAATCCAATGTCAATGCCTAATACTAATCTTATGACGGATTTGTTTGCCTCCCACTGTCTCAAGAATTTACGGGCCGAACTTGACACGAGGTTTTTTAAACGATGATTAGTAGCATTTGACTTACCGGAAAAACCTAGCCCAAATTTCTAATTCTGTGACCTATCACTACAGGACGGCTCCGAGAGTTCAGGTTAAAAAGTGTCTAAGGAGAGGTCTATAGTCTTCTTTGAGAGTTGATGGAAAGACTGAGCAACTGTCTGTGTACCCATTGGACAAGCCTCTTTGGACAGGGTCCTCAAGATCACCACCGGAGAACAATGAGATGGAATAGCAACACTCTCTTTCCAAAAAACTTCAATCGGATCATTTAAGAGAGCATTAACTTCCGCATTAATAGACTCTAAACGACAGTTCTCCATCAGGCTTCCACTTGGAAGGCACTCAACTCAACGAAAGGATCAAGGGCTAAGAATCCTCCGAATGAGAATAGGACAAAGGAATAATAAAAACAAACTGAGATGAACCCAGGAGAAGTTCCACTTGTTCAGCACTAGCCCACAAACCGACCAAAGAAAACGGATGAAATAGCCACCAACGAATGGTTCAGTTACTGAGAATAGTAAAAACTGGCAGGGGAGGTTGGTAGAAATAAATAGATAGGACTTCTCCCAGAATTGCGACAAACGATGAAGCATAGAAGACACAGAAAGTTTAACTAAAATCTAACAATAAAAAGACAACCAAGTAAAGACTAAGGATCATAAGAGACCAGTCCAAAACTAGAGTGAAAACAAGAAGCCCTCTGCAGACATGGCTGCCTTTGGTAAGTTCCCGCTCAAAAAAATTTGAAAAATTTGAAAATCCATGGTTCCTGGTCTCCCTCCATTGGTTCTCCAGTCCTTGTTTAAAATTATAAATTTGGATTGCAATTTATGAAGGCATTCTATCTTTTGGGTTTTTTTGGCCATAATCCAACCAAAGTAAATTTGGATAAAATCGTTATTTTCTGTTGTTTAAATTGTATTTCTGAATGCCTAAATTGATTCAGCGTGCTGAAAAACCACTAAGACACTCAGATTATACAAACTTAGCCATTCAAATATGCAAATCCAACTATTCTTCACCGAATTTGAGGCGAAATCAAACAAAAAAAAATAAAAAATAAAAACCCAAAAATTAAAAAGTTTAAAATACTACATTCTTATTTTCGACAGAAATGTAAATAGCAGGACTAGGCATTAAATGAAAAGAGACGATCTTGTCTCTCTATTTTCGTAGACCGCTTGAAAATCCGTTGACATCTGCACACCTGTAGGGCATCGAGAGTGTCGAATAAAATTCCAACTCGCTCTAACCCCAAGTCACGGGGTTCTCTGCCTGGGAGAACAAAAAACGAGTCCAAATCTCGTGCCTGTGTGCACGCTCGCACAGCGCTCCAATGAAAAGAAGAAGGACGTCATGCGTTCGACTCCACTGGAATAAGCTACTCTAACTTTAACGTGACAGGTCAGTAGAGGCAGATTAGAATTTCAGGATGAAACAGGCCTGGAATTTGACGTACAA
>JZKD02S1785125.1:53129-68389 GCA_000966675.3 Picea glauca | reverse complement strand
TTTGGAGTTCTTTTTACATGTTTTTAAGAAGAAATAGCGAAATCTTAAAGAAAACACAAGATTTTACCCTTTATATCCTTTTCACTCATGAATATCCCAGTCACAAGACAACCTAATATCGAACCCAGACTATCGGATCAAATGAGCATTGATTTGAATTTATTTAACACCATCTTACAGAAAGAAAACAACCGGGTTGAGTTAGAACGTTCGTGGGCAGTAATTGAAAGAGACATTAGTATCCAGGAAAATTGGGATGCTAGACAGATACAACTAAGGAATGATCCCTAACCCTTTCTTGAAATCTACCTTTTCATCCTTATCCCTCTTTTTCTTTTTGGATGCCTTTACGGTTTACTTGAAAACCTTAAGGTACAAGCTCAAGAACAACATCTTTTTTGGCGTCGTTGTTGGGGATCGAAGAAATGAATCATTTCCCTGGGAAGAACGACATTGACACTTTCTATATTTGATAGTGAACAAAGATCGGAAACCTTTTAATGATACCCTTATCTTTCACTTGGTGACTCCACGATAAATAAATTGGATTTTAATCGAAAGAATACCAGAAGAAACCCAGATGATAAACAGACTTCACCTGTCTCAGATCCAGGAAAATTTTTAAAATCAAGAAGATATCTTAAACAGACTGTATCATCGACAAATAGGTTTTATCAACCTAAAACTGTAGAGTCAAACACTAGTGATCTATTTGAAGGATCAAATACCCCATCGTACCAATGGGGATTACCTTCCAATAAGATTACAACCTTCGAGCCTAGTTTGGTCTTGCCTGATTTTAAAACTGAAATTTTCCCAACCATTTCTTTCACCAATAAAGGTAAGATATCCACATCACTTCCCACTTCGATTGAAACTTCTTCACTCCATGAAGTTCATTTTTCTATTTCTCGAAACTCCTACGATCATCCTATTCTTCTTGACACAAATTCTGTTGATTCTCCTTTATATTCACCCTGTGAGTCTGAAGAAACTAGTCCACTTTTCCCTAGTTCCCCTTCCTCAAGTTTCTTGTATATTGATAACCAATTTCCTGAAACCCTTCCTCATAATTTCCAAGCAAAAAATTTTAAATCACCAATGGTTGCAGTCAGAGGAGGTGTTACTGGAGGTGGAGCTGGAGGAGGAGGAGCAGGCGACCAAATACCAACCCCTAGAATATTTGCAAAAGTGGCTGCTAGATTTTCCCCTTTGATCCTCCCATTTCCCCTACATGACTTACCTGAAAACTACATGAAGAATATTTCTAAATTCATAGGAGAGGGTGATTTGACTGTTGTCGAACACATCAATTTCTTTGACCAATTCGCCAATATACTTGGAATCGAACATGAAGACTTCTATTCGAGATTCCTGATCCAAAATTTTGAAGGACATGTAAGAACCTAGTTCTGAGGCCTAGCAGCTGGATCTATACCATCTTATGAGGAACTTGAAAATTATTTTATTAGACAGTGGGGGGGAAGGAAAGATAATCTCTATTATCTAACTGAATTTGAGGCTCTAAGAAAAAAACACTCCAAATCAGTTCTCGGGTTCACTCAGAGGTTCAATAAATTGTATAATAATATCCCAGTTGAGGTCAAACCCTCCCAACCTGCAGCGAAAGTAACCTTCGCTAGGGTTTTCGACCCTAATTTATCCCTTTTATTGAGGGAGAGGAGATCGATAGACCTCACTAAGATGAAAGATGATGCCTTAGAGATTGAGTCAAACATGATGGCATCAAGAAAGTTGAAAACCAAATTTAAAACTGGAAATAAAGAAACCAGAAGATATAGAGATCAAGGGGGACCATTCGGATCAGGAATATCTTCAGAAGACAAAATAGATGAAATGTCTAGAATAATCAAAGAGCTCTCAAATAAGATCTCAAGGATGGAACTAGATCAAACGAAAAATGAGCATTTTCCCAGAAAGGATTTCAGAAGGAATCCTAACCCTGAAAATCCACCAAGGCAGATTAAGAATGAGGATCAAAAAATCCAAACCCCCTTTAAAAGATAAAAATTTATCGGAGGAGAATATGTGGATGATTTTGAGGAACTATATGAAGACATCAATAATCTTGGCGATGACTACCTACAACCTTTTTTAACAAAAAAATATTATGAAAGATCTACAACTACAAAAGATAGATCCAAAAATAACAAAAATAGTCGTATTATTGAAGATTCAACCTATCAGGAAATTGTGGATGATATAATGGCCTAACTCCACCAAAAGTACAATCTAAGGCCTAGGAACAAGAGCCTCACAACTCCCTCAAAGAAAAATATTTTGCCGAGGGGTGAAATAGACGAGCCAATTTCAAACAATGCCACGAAACAGACTATAAGAACTAGAACCACTAACATGCAACCTACCAAGACAAAGCCAATGGAGACATCAACTGCAAACATGCAAAAAACATAGGACCCTGTAATTGAAACTAAAACCTCACTACTAAAGAAAGATGAAAAGAAGGGGGTAGAAAACCAAATCATAGAGATAGACAAAACAATATAAAGTTTTAAACTGGAAAATGAAATAAATAAAATTAAAATCCCTATACCTCTTGTCGAATTGGAAAAAACCACAATTTACAGGAAACAAATCGCTAAATTAATCAGTTTTTCAGAAAACAAAAGTCAGGTCATTGTTATAAATTTAGAATATGACAAGCCTAACATAATTTTCGTCCCACATTTCGATGGTGCCACAAACACCATCACCCCTTTCTATATCACTCTAACTGTGCAAGATCACTTACTCCATAATTGCATGTTAGATTTTGGAGCCTCTCACAATGTAATGCCTAAAGCCATTATGGAGAGGCTCGGTCTTGAAATTACTAGACCTTATGGAGATCTATATTCTTTTGATTCAGGAAAGGTTAAGTGTATAGGCATGATAAAGTATTTGGTAGTAAATCTTGCACAGATACCCGCGAAAGGCATTCTAATGGATCTAGTCGTCGCTGATATACCCCTGAAATACGATATGCTATTATCAAGGTCTTGGGGTGCTAAACTTGGTGGATCCCTCCAAATCAACATGGCGTATGCCACGATCCTGTTCTTTGGAGGACAATTCACGCGTTTGTACATAGAAACTAGATTAGCATTCACGGTAAGTGATCCACATAACTAAAACAACTACCCTATTTATATTGTTGACCAAGATTTAGGCAATTGTATTTTATCTATCGAGATGATATCGATATGTGTATAGAAGAAAGTTGTACAGAAAATAAAAAATAAAAATAAAAAATAAAACAGGATGTATATAGCACTGGTGTTTGGAAGATGTTTTTTGATGGTGCCTCGTCTTATTTTGGTGTCAGGGTTGTGGTGTTTTCTGTGGCTCCTGATGAAAAAATCGTTATCCCTTTCTCTTATAGATTACAGTGGAATACCGACCACACTAACAATGTATGTGAGTATGAAGCCTTAGTACTAGGATTGGCAAATGCTAGGAGAATGAAAATTAAAAACTTGGAAGTCTTCGGCGATGCAGAGCTAATCGTGAAACAGGTAAATTGTCAATACCAGGCCAAACATCCTAGGTTAAGATCTTATTGGAATTGTGTTTGGGATATGATCAAAAATGTTTTCTCCTCTATTAATGTGCATTATATTCCAAGAGAAGAAAATCAACAGGCTGATGTGTTAGCCAAAGCAGCATCAACATTCACACCTCCCACTACTTTCAAATTAAAATACCATATACTAATGAGACATAGGCCTTCCATATCAAACAACATACAACATTGGCAAGTTTTTGAAGATGATGAACAACTCAAAAATTTTAGAGATAGTTGATGACTTTGCTGAGACGCATGTTGACCAAGAAAACCAGAATGATCCTATTTGGATCATGCAGGAAGGTGAAGAACCCCAAAAGTTTCATGATAAAATCGCTAACCACCGGATGCTTATTTTAAAAGATAATCAGATACATGAGGGTATGATCCCCTTAGAAAGGCTATTTAGTCATGATGACATTCCTTTGAAGACTACCTTATAGCCTCAGCCAGAGGAGGTCAAGGATTGCGATGTAGGTACCAAAGAAGTTCCTAGGTTGGTGAAATTATCCAAATATTTGTCTCCCGAATCAAAAGAAAGTGTGCGGATTTACTTAGACAATATAAGGATGTTTTTGCTTGGTCTTATGATGAATTGAGAACTTATGACACTACCATTATGGAACATAAAATTCCTTTGAAGCCAGGTGTCAAACCTTTTAATAAAAAACTCAGGCAGATTAACCCAATCCTACTACTAGTAATAAAAAAAGAAGTCAAAAAACTTTTGGATGCTAAAATCATTGTCCCACTGAGATACTCTAAGTGGGTAGCCAATTTAGTCCCAGTGAGAAAGAAAAACGGTGAGATCAGACTGTGTGTAGATTTTAGAAACCTCAATCAATCCTCGCTTAAAGACAATTATCCATTACCTAAGATGGATCATGTTTTAAAGAAAGTAGTTGGAGCTAACATAATGTCCATGATTGACGTATTTTCAGGTTACAATCAGATTGTAGTACACCAAGATGACAAAGAAAAAATGGTGTTCACTACCCTTTGGGGTAATTTTATGTATGACAAAATGCCTTTTGGTTTAATGAATGCAAGAGCAACTTTCCGATGAGCCATGGATATCCCTTTCATGGGAGAAAGAGATAAGTTCGTTGTTATATATCTTGATGACCTAAATGTTTTCTCTAAGTCTGATGCAGAACATTTAATACACCTCAAACAAACTTTCGAGAAATGTCACAAATTCGGTTAGTCACCTAATCCCAAGAAATCTCATTTTGCAATGCAAGAAGGTAAACTCTTGGGTCATGTCGTATCTAGAGATGGAATCAAAATTGATCCCAAAAGGGTTGAGGCGATAGATACTATAAATATTCCTAGAAATGTAAAAGAAATTTAGTCTTTTTTAGGAAAAATAAACTTCTTGACAATATTCATCCCTAACTTTGCCGAAATCATTAAATTGATTACAGATATGCTTAAAAAGAACAACGAGGTGAAATGGAAAAGTGAAGCCAAAGTGTTGTTTCAATGAATCAAGAAAGTAATAAGAGAAGCACCAGTCCTGGCAAGACAAGATTACAAAAAAGAGTTTTTGATTTTCTCTTTTTCCTCTCAACACACAATCACCACTGTCTTGTTACAGAAAAATGAGTAAGGTTTTGAGAGACCTATAGAATTTTTTAGCAGAAGTATTAGAGACGTTGAGGTGAAATATGACATATTGGAAAAACAAGCTTATGCAATGGTAAAAGCTCTCAAGGATTTTAGAACCTACATTTTGCACTCAAAGATCATTGTCTGCATGCCTTCAAGTTCTGTTAAAGATATACTAGTGCAACCAGACAATGATGGAAGAAGAGGCAGGTGGCTGGCTAAAATCCATGAGTTTGACCTCGAAGTCAAACCAACTAAAATTATCAAAGGTTAGGGTCTAGCCAAATTGCTATCCGAATCAAATTTGAGAGTACTTGGAATAAATCAACTGCAAGAGAGCGAGGGATTTATAGAAATAGATGAGCCTGATGTTACTACACCCACAACTGAGATCCAAGACAAGTTCTCCACTTCAGTATGGTATCACGATATTGTTTCTTACCTGCTGACCCTTCAATGTTCCAATGAGTTAACCCCTTCTAAAACTAGGACACTGAAGTTACATGCTATAAAATATTGTATCATAGATGGTAAATTGTATTGGAAAGACCTTCTGGGTTTCCTGCTGAGTTGCTTAGTCGAGATAAAAACAGAAAGGGTTATTGATGAATTCCATGTGGGAGTGTGTGGAGGACACCATGCTTGGTGGGCAACAACTTATAAAATTTTAAGAGCCGGGTATTACTGGCCTAAATAATTCACAGATGTGAACACTAAAGTCCGAACTTGTACTCCTTGCCAGATGTTTACAGGAAAACATAAATTCCCACCCTTACCTTTAGTCTTGGTTAAAACTGAAGATCCATTTCAGCAATGGGGTCTTGATTTCATTGAAGAAATTCATCCCCACTCCAACACACAACACAAGTGGATTCTAACTGCTATAGACTACTTTACTAAATTGGTGGAATCTATTCCTATGAGAAATGCAACTGACTTAGTAGTAATCAGTTTCCTGGAAGAAAATATTTTATCTAGATTTGGATGTCCCCGAAAGATAGTCACTGATAATGCGCAAGCATTTAAGTCAATGGCAATGATCAAATTTTTCCAAAAATATAACATCATACTGGGACACTCCACAACCTACTATCCACAGGGTAATGGCCTAGCTGAATCATCTAATAAAAGTATGATTACCATGACCAAAAACGTTTTGACTGAAAACAAAAAAGCATGGCATATCCATTTAAAATATGCTCTATGGGATAACAGGATAAGTACCAAAAGATTAATTGGGATTTCCCCTTTTCAAATGGTATATGTCACAGATGTCATTTTACCAACAAATATTGTTCTACCCATGATGAAAGTTTGGAAAGATTCGAATGAAGAACCCAATGACGTTATCAGGAGGATAAACCAACTGGTTGAAGTTCAAAAAAATCAGGTCAAAGTGAATGAACAGATATCAGGATAACATGAAGGTCTTATTCTATCGAAAATCTAAAGATAAAGATTTCTTCCCTAGTGATCTAGTCCTGAAGTGGGAAGCCAGGAGAGAAGACACTGGTAAACATGGCAAGTTTGATCCAATCTGGTCCGACCCAAGTAAGATTTCGGCTGCTGAGGGAAAAAATGTTTTTTTATAAGAAAATCTCGATGGACACATTCTCAATGCCCCTGTAAATGGGAGACACCTCAAACACTTCATGCAGTAATGTGTTTCTGAACTCTCATTGTACATACCGGTTTGTTTTCATGCTTACTGTATAATTTCATTTCCTCGGTAAGGTTTTTCACCAGATTACAAAAAAAATAAAAATAAAAATAAAAATAAAATAAAATTATATATATATATATATATTCATGAGATTTCCTGACAATCAACATGCTGACTTATTTTGCAGAAAACTTGTTGACCAACCAAGAGACTAGAGATGCTTAAAAGGCGACAGGTGCAGATAAGTATATTAATTGTCTTCCAATGAAAAAGGTAAGAAATTAATAACCTTTTGGCCAACAAACTAGGAGTTACCAAGGTATGAGATTTTGCTCTGAAAATTCAAGCTAAATTACCCTAAGAGATACGAATAAATAAATCATTATTTCAATTGGTGTTGATGCTATCACTAAAAAAAAACAAAAAACAAAAAAAAATTAAGAACGGTCATGTGTGTTGTAGTCCTTCTGAATCCATTTACTTTCCCCTTAGGCATAGTGAAGCCCACTTCTCACGTAACCCTGAATGTTTATCCTGAGTTCTTTGAGAAAACAAAGGTTTCACTTTGGTTCTGAAAATTCTCAGTCAAACCTTCAAAAATGAGAATAGGTTGAGTTTATAGTTCTTTAACTTTAGCTGAACCAGAATTATGCGTAGGTTAATCCTAACCTTATTAACTCTCCTAACAGGAATAAACTGATTCGTTTTTCTCGAGGAAATCCCTTAAAAAAATGTCAAGAATTTTCCCTCAAGAATTTCCCTGAAGTCAATGATGTTTGAAGGCAAGAGAGAGGATTAGTCCAGAGCCATTTAAGTGAGTTGACAGGCCTCCGTTCATAAAATTTTCAAGAAGATATATTCCCGAGTATATTACATACTGATCGATTGCCCCCACTTCATACTAAAAGAAAATATACACAGACAGATGGTGAAAGAAAATTCAATATTGATTTCCCCCATCTAGTCCAAATAGATGAAGAAAGGAAATTCATTATATTGATTACCCTCATCTCAGCATTTAAATGCTAGAAAAAAATGAAGTGGTGAAAGGAAATTCGATATGGGAAGTCGGATAACTTCATCGGGGTACTGAACAGGCTCACTCGCAGTGAAAAAATATCCTCATATCTGATAAGGATGTTATACGTGAATTACAACACGTTCTGGTAACTTTTCTTCTCTCAGCTGGATTCACATTATAAGTTTTTGGGATCCCCTGATTTGACACCTTTAAATTTACTTTACCTTGATGCAAACATAATCAATTGAAACCTGGTAGAATGGTTAATTTGGTTTTGGTTATCCTATACAAATCTGAGGTCAGTTTCAGAAAAGGAAATCTATTGAGAACCTAACTCGAGAAAATCAAATGTTTTCTTTTTGAAGAATTTTCAAAATCAAAACAAAGATCCTAAAGTCTTGTCTCTTTTTCCCTCCCGGTCTGTTTCGGAAAGTTAAATTATTGACCCAATTCACCCAATGAAAGCACTTGGTATGCATGTTCTTCTTGTCCCATAAGGAAACAAGATCCCTAGATGGAGCCTAATGTTGATACAAAGTTTAAATTTTGTATCCCTTTAAACCCGAAGCTTCGCTTTTTCCTAGTCATGGAGGCGCCCTTAACCATGAAAAAGAGTCAAAAGCCTTTCAATTTTTCACATTTCGGTATTCGACATTTCACAAAGCATGTTTTCCTAATTAACAACTCCTAATTTCCTGGTGCCGAAATCCCGAAAAGGTTTTATATTAAAGTAATAATAAAAAAGAAATAAGTAGGTGCTATAAACCCTGACACGTGTTTCACAAAATATCCTTTAATTGTAATTAATTAAACTCTTAAAAATGATCAACATTTTAATCTTTCACAATTCGGGTTTCTTTTTATCAAAGTGTTGTCAAAGCGCTAACCCTTAAACTCCCGGTCCCCGATTTTCCAAAAGGAGGAGGTTAATTACTAATATTAATTTATTAAAGCACTAATACAAGTAATCAGTGAATAAACTAATCCCATCGCCATTTCACGATCCGGGATTTTCTCATGACATATCTCATGGGTAAAGGATCCCCGAAATTAAGAAATGCGAAATCGTGAGTTTTCTTTAACAAAGTTTAAAATGAATTTAAGTTATTTTAAAATGAGATTATTAAAGATTTAAAAGAATGTTTCACATTTCGCATTTCAGGATTCTTTGAGAGCAATCCTTTCGAAGCTTTAGCTTGAAATCATCAATATACGGTATTTTCGTAGCAGACGAATAGAGATATTTTTGTTTTAACTGTGTATATCTGGGACTATCTCCCCCATTAAGACATTAAAGTTTTACCACTTGTCTTAGTATGTCCGTCGTAAGAAGAGTTAAAGGTAAATACAGGTTTGGTTTTCCAAATTTCATTCTTATCGTTTAAATTCAGAAGTGAATTGCATTCAACAAACTAACGCATTTTTCTCTGCGACGGAAATTCATTCTAAACACGAACATTATGGCACCTAGAAAGGCACCCAAGAAAAGTGAAGAGGCAGCTGAAAGTTCAAGCCCAAAAGGAGATATCATGTCTGATATTACACCGCATGCCATAGATTCCATCAAATCATGGAGGCAAATTTTTGAAACCCTGAACTATGAAACCAAGAATTTTCCTGATGATTCCGAAAACAAACTCTGGGACATAGCAGAGTACGAACTTCATAAAGTGGCCACGTTCCCACGAATGATGACATACAACAACATGATTGGTTGGGCTTTGGACAGGACAGACGTGAAAACCAGAAGCATTTTGGACAACCAAGGGGTTGTCATCGACTCTTTCAGATCGAAACATATACAAGTAATGTATAAACTATCTCCCAATTCTAAGTACATTTACAATAAAGAATTTGTAAGTGAATTTCAAAGGAAAGAATGCACAGAAGAAGACCAAACATACCCCGACATATTCAAAGACTGGTGGAGACACCCACCAAAATTCAGGGCCTATACCCATAACATTTATTCCACAGCCTCTTTGAATGAGTACATGGTTTATGTGCCTATGATGTTATGTGGACTTTTTGGGAAAAAAAGTGCTACCCATTTCCCTGCAGAATGGGTGCCACTTTTACATGAAGCACCCGAAGGATATAGCTTCAACTAGAACAAAATTATATCAGATAACCTAGATAAGGAGGTTATGGAGTATCAAACCATGAGATCCAATGGCCGACCAATAGCCTTATACATGTCGACATATATCATGGACACTATATGTTTCACGACTCCTTTCCCTTTGATGAATTGGAGTTGGAACCCAACCTGCACTGAACCAATTCATGAATATCATTCTAGGTTGTGGGAATAAAATGTTAAGGATTCTTCTTACGAAATTTGTCATTTCGTGGTGATACCAGTGCATCAGATGTTGTATGGCTATACACCCCCCCATATTTCAGAGTCAGTCATGGGAAATCTCAAGGCGGTTGTCGATTGGTTTATTGAGGAGAATTTCTCCTATATCAGGGTTTTCGAATGCTCTATCCCTCCTCATGCACTTCCTAAATTCATCCCTAGTAGGCTGGTGTGCAGGGAGGTATCTCATTAGATAATAACAGGCAGTATTGGAATAGAACTGAAGCCATCTCAAAAGAAGTTTTGGTCAGTCTTTCCCATACAGATTGGAAGGTTTTCGCTACTCAACCTGGGTCATTCTAAGGTTGAAGTTGCAGCCCTAGAGGAGAACAAGTTGGTGAATGTCGAACATAGGAAGCGCGACCCTTATCAAACAGTGGGAAGCCACATGGCTCACTATGGAATGAAAGAATTTGAACATGAGGAATCCCCTCATGATGACATTTTCAAAGGGGTCAAAACCTATGAGGAAGTGTTACACAAGGTACAAATGCTATCATATGATTTGAAAATCAGTCTTCTAACCTTCCAGAGACATAGACGAAGCAGTTTGCCTAAAGTATTGCAGGGAGAAGCAACAACATCCCCTTCAGAACAAGAAAACCTTCCCCTAGACTTCAGACAGAAAGCATAGAATAAAGTAGACACTGAGGAAAATCCATAAGAGGTCGAAGGGTCTTCACAAAACAAGGAATTCCCACAAACAAAGAATCCTGGAGTAGAAGCAGAAAAAGCATCTGAGACACCTCCCGAGTTCTGTCAATCTACCCCCCCTTCACCATCTACTATTCATATTAATACTCCCAAGACAACAAGGGAAACAAAATCCACAGAGTTTGGGTAATCCCATCACTTCCTTGATGCCTTTACAATCTACTTTTGGTTTCCCTCAGGTAGGAGTCATATATGTTAGTGACCTCGACCCTATCTCCCGAGAAGAAATTCCTCCCTCTGATTAATTCTTCAGTAAAAAGAGGAAGGTTGTATTAAAACAGGAGATGTACATGAGAGAAGGTGGTATGGTAAAGAAATTAAGAGTACTGGTGGATGGGAAAAAATTGGAAGAGGGAGATTTCACTACAGAGGTGGTGGGCTCCATGGGAGCACTGGAAACAACAAATATTTCCACTGTTAGTAATATCAGAGAAAGGTTGGAACAAAGTAACAATAGGATAACCCAGTTGCAAGATAAACTAAAAGATACCAAGAAAAATATCAGAGCAGAAATAAATAAAATTCTAGAGCATGCCAGGGTTGCTGACAAGAAAGAAATTCAATCGCTTAAGACAAGTCTTGATGAGATGAACGAGAAAATGCAAACTAGAAAAATACAAGCTATTCAGCAAGAAGAGTTGGTAAGACAACTCCAGGCTAAATTGAATTTAATTAAGGGCCAGGTTATAGGCCTGAAATTTTTTCAGGACCAATTACTGGAAATACATGCGAAGATAGAAGCTGAGCAACAGAAAGTAATCTCCCAAGTAGATATTATTCAGAATTATTTTCAGGAAACAAGCAATGATTTTGATAATATTATTTTTAAAGAAAAGGAAGCTAAAGCAGAAAGGGCCACTTTCCAAAAGGCAGTTGTATGTTATGAAAATAAAGAAGTATCGATAATTCTAAAGCTTTCTGTCACAGAGTAGATTAGGGGTGATATCACGCTCAAGGTATGGGAAAACAACATAGCAAAATATAAGAAAATAGTCAAAGAAATCAAACATGATTGTGAAAGAATATTTGATTTATTGGACAAGGAATCCTTGGGTATCGACAAAGACAATTGCACTGGGAAATTAGGATAGATAAACATTGTAAGACACCAGTTGAATTTCAAAGAGGTTTTTAACGAAATTTAGTTGGAAATTTCACAATTAAAGGAAATGGATATTACCCTAATAGACAAGTGGCTAGTGAAACCAAAATTGAAATTTCAATCAATCAAGTTTGCTGGTAGGGAAATTGTATATCATCTACCAGAAACTCAAAGAAAATTCTTTTTATTTGAAGCAAAGGATCTACCAGAGTCTCCCTGAAGTTTCGTACACTTTCTTGAAAAATGTATTGAATGTATCAGGTCAAAAGAAGGAGATACTTCAGTAAAACAATGAAGTATCATTTTGAAAACTTATATTATCGAGATGACGGGAAAACAAATGATAATCATGCAAATGGTTGGAGTTTGCAATTCTTCTAACTATTTGCCTCTAGGGGTTAGGAGATCACCAACCAACAATCATCAGGGGTCTGGTATAAATATCATTTGAAGATACTGTCACCAGGCTTTTTGGATGGGGACATTGTAAGGAAAATTGATAAATATTTTGGAATTAATACGAATGGAGATTGAAGATTCCAGATCTGGTCGAATTTGAGTTATGTGTTTCTCCGTTGTTTCACATTTTTCATATATCTTTTTAATGAACGCTTAACTACAATTTAGTACAACCTCGACTGTGGTAAACAATTATTCTTGCAATTTAATCGTTTATAGCTTTTCCTCTGTATCGGCTATCAACAGATATAATACCTGCAAATGTTTTAAAATTTCAATATCATATGCTTCTTTAAGAGTTTTTCTTGATTATTTTCTTCTCCTATCAACAAAGTGAGATTCCTCTTTAATTGATGCCTCACCTTGTTTGACAGATTTATGTTTTCTTTTCACTTCATGAATATCCCCTTTTACTTTAAAATTTAACTCAGATACCAGAAATGACCTTTGGTTTCGTCACACTATTAATTCAAGGTTTTTGGATTTCGTTTTACATGTTTTGAAGCAGAAATAGAGAAATCTTACAGAAAACACAATATTTTACCCTTTCTATCATTTCACTCATGACTGTCCCAGTCACAAGACAACCTAATATCGAACCCATACTATCAGATCAAATGAGCATTGCTTTGAATTTATTTAACACCATATTATAGACAACAAAAAACTAGGTTGAGTTAGAATGATCGTGGGCAGTAATTGAAAGAGACATTAGTATCCAGGAAAACTGGGATGCTAGATAGAGAAAGTTAAGGAATCATCCCTAACCCTTTCTTGAAATCTACCTTTTTATCCTTAGCCTTGTTTTTCTTTTGGGATGCCTTGACGGTGTACTTTAGAGCCCTAAAGTACAAACTCAGGAACAACACCACTGGTCAATTTGGAGCCACCCCCGCCACTGCTAAGGTGAAGGCTAGACTAAAAAGGGTCTTTTGAGGTGACCAGGTCATAGGAAACTGTTCCTGGCACATCTCTGAGAGAAGAAAATTACATTTCGAAGGAACCAACCATTTCATAACTTGGAGCCTCAGCTCTTGGTCCATACAAACCTCCGAACACTGATCTATCGACAGCCCTCGTTGTACAGGTTTATACTTACGAGCTCTTGATAGTGTCATAAGAAGGAATGGAAGAAAATGATGAAACTTCTTCAGGGAATACTCATATTCCCTCTATGAATGTCACTACAGGGAGTGTTCCACCTCCTAACCAACTGTCATCAGTTCGGTCCACTATGGTATTGACTACATCTACTTCGGGCAATGGTCCAATTCCCTCTATGGTGGCTATCACTACTCCATTTACCCAGAACATGATAGACCCTCCATTCTCATACGGGATGTCTAGCTTTGGTACAAGCCCTGTACTTTCCTACTCCACTCTATAGACTTTAGGTCTCGGGGAAGGGAGCTCCAACTGTTGGTTGTGGAGCCTGATTATCTTCCTGATTCAGAGGTCTTTTACTTTCAGCTGTGTTTATACCCCATGAAGTATTTACACCCCAGAAGTATGTACACTCTTCCACGTGGGGGAGTGCAGAGGGGGGGTACCCCCTCTGTGGGGTTCGGGGGGTCTGGGGCAAAGTGGGCCCCTAGTGGGGGTTCAGGGGCGAAGCCCCTGAAGGAAAAATTTCCTTGTAAATGTATATTGTAATTTTATTGTAAATCTGGACCATTCATTATAAGGTCACAGATCTAACGGTAGAGATTATGTTAGGGTTTTTTTCCCTAGAAGGAAACCCTCTTTTATGAGGGAAATGTATTGAGGCTATGGTGGATGGTGAATATTGTATTCTGAGATAGGAGACTATGAGAGAAAGAAGACGAAGTTACAACGAGTTTTCTATAGGTTGTATCCCTTCATATGCAGGATAATAATAAAGGAAGGACCTGGAAATTTCTCTAGTGGGCGTAGCCCACATTGGGTGAACCACGTAAATCTGTGTCTCTATGGTATTGTGTATCTTCTGTGTTTTGTATCCGTATTTGTTTTATTTTATTTCTCCAAGGTCTTATTTTTCTAACAACTGGTATCCGAGCAAAAGATAACTCGTAGGAAAAGAGGGTTCCTAGTTCGAGTGGGAGCAATGTCGAAAGATGGAAAGTTTAGTGTCGAGAAATTTAACAACCAAAACTACCAATTATGGAAGATGAAGATGTAAGACTATTTATATCAGAAGGAAATATTCCTACCATTGGGAGGAATAGCAAAGAAGCTGACGGCTATGAAGGATGAAGAATGGGAGATTCTTGACAGAAAGGCTCTAGGAATGATACGGCTGAGCCTGGCAGCGTCGGTGGCTTTCAATATTTCAAAAGAAAAGACAACGAAGGGTTTGATGGACGCATTGGCCAAATTGTATGAAAAACCCTTGGTGTCCAATAAGGTATTTCTAATGAAGAGATTATTTAATATGAATATGTCATGAGGTGGGTCTGTTGCAAATCATTTAAATGATTTTAATATGGTTACTAATCAACTAAGTTATGTAAAAGTGGAATTTGATGATGAGGTCAGGGCTCTTCTAATCTTGTGCGCATTGCCATAAAGATGGAACGGCTTGGTCATGGTTGTAAGTAACTCTGTCTCTGGTTAAAATACTTCAAAATTTGATGATGTTGTTGGTCTTATCCTTAGTGAGGAAATGCGACGGAAAAGCACAGGTGAGACATCAAGAAATGCGTTGAACATGGAGAACAGGGGAAGACAAAAGGATAGAGGAAAGGGTTTTGGGAACCGTGG
>JZKD02S1785125.1:0-17202 GCA_000966675.3 Picea glauca | reverse complement strand
TTCATCATGTTTTCTTAGATGACATTCTTCTTTATTTTCTTTCAGCACATATACATTATTTTCTGTCCTTATTCCTTTGGCCACCACTTGACCTGAGTTTATAGACTTTATCTTGCAATCCTTGGACGTGAACACCACTACAAATCCTTTGTCACAAATTTGAATTACACTGAGAAGATTATGTTTCAGTCCTTCTACAATTAGAACATCTTGGGCTTTTCCTTTTCCATTACTTAAACTCACCATCCCTTTACCCTTTATTTTACCTGGAGCATCATTTCCAAAGGTTACGTTTCTTGATTTGCTTTCACTTAGGGATAGAAACTTACTTTTGTCTCCCATCATATGTTTGGAGCATCCACTATATATATACCAAGGGTTCGTTTTTCTTTGGGCTGACAACACTAATACACACTTGTCACTTGCTTTCTTCTTCCAAAAATTGACATTTTCAGCAGGGGAATTCAAATCTGGTTCATAGTTCTTTAATTGATAGTCAACAGATTTATGTCCATAGTTATGATAGATGTATCATTCAATCTCATTATTCAATAGGTCAAAATTATTGTTGCAGCGTTGTCTACTCATTGACTGCTGATTATTTCTTGACCTCCTTAGTTGCATGTCCCTAGACTTAATTTGACAATTTGCAATCTGCGAAGGTTTGTTATTTGGTTGCATCATTCTCAGTTGTGGAAAGTATTTATAACTTTGAAATCTTAATTGCTCATGTCTAAGTCTTAAGGAACAATTTACAGCTTTGTGACGAAAGTTAGAATAGTAGAAACAATAGCCATAGAACAATTCTTTGTACCTGGAAAATGGTTGTGTTCTTTGAGCAAATCGATTTCTTCCATGCTGATAACGTCTTTCAGCAGGAAGCGCACTATTTATCTGTTCTACAGATTCAATCCTAGCACCTTTTTCCTTACTCGTCCTGGGCAGTTGATTGTCTTCCTTTGTTTCTGTAGGTTTGTTGTTGTCATTGGTTGTACATTTGACAAACTTGTTGGGTTCTTTGTCTCTTGTCTTGCCACTACTTGATCCCTCTTCATAACCCAAACCAGTTTTTAGCTTTGGATTCCTTTGTTGATTCATAATGGTGGATAATTCTTCTAAGGCTCTGATACTTGACAGATTCTGATTATATAAGGCTTGAAACTTCTCCATCTCTTTACTAGTTTTCACTACTTCTTGTTCTAATGCTTCACATCTTGCCTTCTTTTTTGATAACTGTTGTTTCAGAATATCTTCGATTTTCTTTGCCTCCTCTAATTCTACTTTTAGTAGGACAAGGTCTTCATCAGGTTCTTTACTGTCTTTCTCGAACTATATCAACAATTGTCTTTGCTTTCTGTTATTGATTCTCAGTCTGTCAATCTCTTCCAGTGCACTGATCAGTTCTCCTTTCAGGTCAACCACAACTTATTCTTTATTAACATCACTCTCTATGTTGTTATTATCATAGTCCTCTTTGGCCATAAGTATGAAGTCATTTAATTTCTTCAATAGATGAATCATTGTCTTGATCATCTGAAGGATCATCATCATTGTTTACGCAAAGACTTTTCTTCTTAAAGTTATTCTCTTTAAAGAAATTTATGTGTTTGTACTTCTCCTCATCATCACATATCTGATCCTTTCCTTTGTGGGGACATTTATTTGCAAATGACCTATCCTACCACAATTGAAGCATTTGAAAGGCAGTTTACCTTTGTATTTGCCTAATTCCTTCTTTAGTCTCTTCACAAATTTTGATTCAATTTCGTCGGGCTCAGAATCCTCAATATTGTCTAACTTAAATGATGCTTCTCTGGAGGTGGGTTTATCTTTAACTATTCTCATTTCATATGCATTCAATGTTCCTAGAAGTTGATCAAAATCCAAGGTTTTTAGATCATTTAGTTCTTCTATAGCAGAGACCTTTGGATTGAACCTATTTGGGAGAGATCTCAAGATTTTCTGAACTAAATAAGGTTCCTCAATTGTTTCACCAAGTGCTTTCATTGCATTTACCATTTCTTCTACTCTCAGAAAGTATTTTCCAACAATTTTATCTTCTTTCATCTTCAGTTGTTCAAACTGCATTCTGTAGGTTTGAAGCTCGACATCCTTTACCTTCTCATTACCTTCATAATTGTTAATGAGTTTGTCCCACATTTCTTTAGCAGTTCCTAGATGCATAACTTTTACGAATTATGCTTCTACAAGACCACTCAAGATAGCATTCATAGACTTAGCATTGAAGCTAAATTCTAGTTTGTCATCCTTATTAGCTAGTACAACTGGATTTACATAACCAGTATCTACCACATCCCAAACATCTGCACCTAAAGCCATTATGTAGCTTCTCATTCTAACTTTCCAGAAGGCAAAGTTTGTTCCATTGAATAGAGGGGCCTTATTGGTTCAATTTCCTTCATGGATTGACATGTTTAAGCTCTAGGATCTACCTTTAGATAAAATGGGTTGGCTTTGATACCAATTGTTGGACAACTGAGAGGGGGGGTGAATCAGTTGTTTACCGAGATTGAACAATTATACTTATTTCTAATTATTTACAAAGCACTCAATGACAATCACAATGATGCAGGGCAATATGCAATAGCATATTCAACATCAGTCACACATATGAGATACACAGAGACAGATTTTCTTGAGGAAACCCATACAGGGTAAAACCCTCTTCTTCTTTATATGATAAGTAATATTTACATTCTTTACATTATCATACGTATGAGCACCAACTCATAATGAGGCTGCAACCTTTTTTTTGCAAGCTGTTACTTGCTGAGAGAACCAACTCTTTGTTTTCTCTAGCACCTACTAGAAGGAAGCACCAACTCCCTGGTTTCTCTAGCACCAACTAGAAGGAAGCACCAACTCCCCGGTTTCTCTAGCACCAACTAGAAGGAAGCTACAACTCCCTGTGTTCAAGCACTCCCTTGAACCTCTGAGGACACTAGTCCTCCCTAGCACCTCCCTACCACACTGGTTTATGAATATGAATTACTGAAACTTATTATAGTGATATAGTGTTCAACAACAGTGTACCAATCTCATCACTGTTCTGCAAGATTTCACTGCTCTGTCTTCCTCACTGTCTTCCTGCACGCATTCCTTTCACTTTTATGTTATTTTGCCTCTTGTGCTTTCTACGCCCTTTCCATTCAATGCACCTTTTGTCTTCTGTCCATTTCAGCTGCTTCACTCCCCTTACTTCTTCACAGATGCATTACTCCACCTCCGCAACAACAATAAATCTCTTCTTTGTTACACATTCTTATACTACCTGTGCATCTTGTGCATGTTCTCTATCTCATCGTTCTGCATTCTTTGGATGTCGAGTGCTCTACCTGTTCATCATGGAAACTCTTAAGCTTCTCTGTTTGTTCATGCCATCTTTCCATCATCACTAGGTCTCATAATCAAATTCCTTCGCCTCACCATCAATTGAGATTTCTTCATCTTCTATTACGGTTGAGCTCAACTATTCTGTTGTAGTTACAGGCTCAAACGCTCATCTAGCTGTCAATCGCCTTCACGAACAATCTTTGTTCTACTAGCATATCCCTAGAGACTCTTCACCTTCTCTCTCCATCACGCAGAAGTGTCTTTGAGTCCTCTTGCAGAAACCATCAGTGGTTTCTAGTAGTTATATTGCAAGGAGCAATATTAGTCCTCCGATCGTGCCCAAATTCACCTGCACCATTGGATTGGCTCCATGGGATCTTGCATTCATTTTGGCATTCTGGTCTTCGGCATTTCGGGATCACTGTGGTGGAAGATTTTAGTTGTCTCCATTTCCCGATCCTCAAAACTCTGAAAGAAAGAGAATCTTAACTCCTTCCCCTAGCTTCTACCGATGTGACCAAAATTTGTGACCTCTTGCTGAGCCTAACCATGTTTCTCATTTCGGCTTTTCGACAATTCAACATTCCCATGATGAAGGGTCTCGAGTCTTGACCCCTCCATCTACCGGTATCTGAAACTCCAAAAGTGAGTCGGATCAACGGTCCACAATTTCCCTTTGATCAACGATTCATATTAGATCGTGGTTTCGCATTTCACGATTTCAACGCCTTTTAATTTCGAGTCATCGTGACTCCAACATTACAAAATTCATGATCACAAAATCCTCAAAGTGATCGGACGGTTCACGTAACCCACTGAGATGGATGATTGACGGGATTTCGGCGTTTTTCCCTTCGAGTTTTCGAGACTCACAATGGATCCTTTCGGAATTTCGGAGTTCGAGACATCGTGATGGTGGAGTTTTTATTTTTTTGTAGAACCCCGAAATAGAAAGTTTCGATGTGGTCTAAACTTGCTGACGTCGCACATGGATTGACATGTGTCGAATAGCTGCCATGGGTCACTTTGATTCATGACTTAAATGTGCCAGAAATGTTGAATCATCTTGACACTTGTCATTGCTTGATTGTGCCATGTGTCCTTAGCTGATGTGGTTTGCTGACGTGGTTTTTTGATGTGACTATTTCAGGATTTCGTATTTCGGCACTTCGGGACTCCTTGTGATGAGAGTATATGACTTATCCATCTCTCGGTAACCAAAATCCTGGTATGATGTGCCTGCTTCTGAAATTTTGGCATTTCTCTTTTCGGCACTTCGGGACTCCTGATGTTGAGAGTCTCTGAATTCTCCATCTCCCGATCCCTGAAATGGGGTTTAGCACGGACTAACTCCTTCCTTCATATGACCATGGCCAAGACCAAGAGCTTATCCATAAAGTGCTTTTCTCGATTTCTCATTTCGGCACTTTGGTGTTCCTGTGGTGAAGTGTTCTTGACACCTCCAAGTTCCGGTATCCGAAACTATGAAATGGAGTCAGATCAATGGTCCGGTACTCCAACGTTTCTAATTTTGGTGAATCACATTTCGCAACTTTGGGTTTCACGATTTCAGAACTTCTGAGATGAAGAGTCTTCACTCTTGACTCTTGAACTCCCGGTATCTGAAACTCCGCTATGGAGTTTTTTTCATTTCGCGGCTTCGAGTTTCGTGATTTCGGGACTCCTGTGATGCAGTGTGCTGAATCTTGACCTCTCAACCTCCCCGTATCCGAAACTCCGGTGTGGAGTCTTTTACCATTTCGCAACTTCAAGTTTCGCGACTTTGGGACTCTTTATGATGAGAGTCTTTGTCATTTCCATCTCCCGGTAACCGAAACTCCCAAATGGAGTCTTCGTTGAGGTGCTTGGTTTGGATTTTTCGGGGTTTCACATGTCACCTTGCTCATTAAAGAGTGTGCAGGTTCCCCTAGATCCAATGCCGGTCAGACCTCTGTCTCAGATCTGACGTTCATCAGGAATTATCCTGAATCCAACGCTGCATACTCTGATCTTGCCATCAATGACAATCTCACCTACCTAAAAAATTACCAACACAAACTTAGGAATTCCTTCCTCACAAGGACCATGGAATCTATGGCAAGGATCAATTCCCTTTTCAGGGATCCCAATAGAGGGAAACCCCTTCCATAGCCAATGGAACCCTGGACAAGGCTCAACACCTATGCCCGACGAGTCCATAGGGGGAAACCTTTCCCAAAATCCTTGGAATGTGACGCAAGCCCATCCCTTTTCATCCTATTACGAGAGTTAGTCGATGATGTAACAACAAGCACATAATTCATACGTTTTTCATGGCCATGGTTTTTACCAAAACCCTGGACAACAACCTAAATTTTCTTGGCAACCTGTTGCCAACCAAACTCCAGGCCCCTTTTTCCTTGGTCACATTCAACAACCCAAACTACCTTTTTCTGGAAACTCTACACTTGCCAGAATTGACAAGGTTATTTTATGACCCCATCTGTCATGATCCTCATTGGCCTCCTATGCCGACCAAGTTTCCTTCAGACATCCCAAAGCTCGAGGCCAAGCCTAATGAAGATCCAGGCGATCATGTGACTACCTTCCATCATTGGTGCTCATCCAACTTGTTGAAAGACGACTCTATCTAGTTGTGTTTGTTTCAACNGATTTTCCTTTTCCATTACTTAAACTCACCATCCCTTTACCCTTTATTTTACCTGGAGCATCATTTCCAAAGGTTACGTTTCTTGATTTTCTTTCACTTAGGGATAGAAACTTACTTTTGTCTCCCATCATATGTTTGGAGCATCCACTATCTATATACCAAGGGTTCATTTTTCTTTGGGCTGACAACACTAATCCACACTTGGCACTTTCTTTCTTCTTCCAAAACTTGACATTTTCAGCAGGGGAATTCAAATCTGGTTCATAGTTCTTTAATTGATAGTCAACAGATTTATGTCCATAGTTATGATAGATGTATCATTCAATCTCATTATTCAATAGGTCAAAATTATTGTTGCAGCATTGTCTACTCATTGAATGTTGATTATTTCTTGACCTCCTTAGTTGCATGTCCCTAGACTTAATTTGAAAATTTGCAATCTGCGAAGGTTTGTTATTTGGCTGCATCATTCTCTATTGTGGAAAGTATTTATTCCTTTGAAATCTTAATTGATCATGTATAAGTCTTAAGGAACAATTTACAGCTTTGTGACGAAAGTTAGAATAGTAGAAACAATAGCCATAGAACAATTCTTTGTACCTGGAAAATGATTGTGTTCTTTGAGCAAATCGATTTCTTCCATGCTGATAGTGTCTTTCAGCATGGAGCACACTATTTCTCTGTTCTACAGATTCAATCCTAGCACCTTTTTCCTTACTTGTCCTGGGCGGTTGATTGTCTTCCTTTGTTTCTGCAGGTTTGTTGTCGTCATTGGTTGTACATTTGACAAACTTGTTGGGTTCTTCGTCTCTTGGCTTGCCACTACTTGATCCCTCTTCATAACCCAAACCAGTTTTTAGCTTTGGATTCCTTTGTTGATTCATAATGGTGACTAATTCTTCTAAGGCTCTGATACTTGACAAATTTTGATTATACAAGGCTTGAAACTTCTCCATCTCTTTCCTAGTTTTCACTACTTCTTGTTCTAATGATTCACATATTGACTTCTTTTCTGATAACTGTTGTTTCAAAATATCTTTGATTTTCTTTGCCTCCTCTAATTCAAATTTTAGTAGGACAAGGTCTTCATCAGGTTCTTTGATGTCTTTCTCGAACTATATTAGCAATTGTCTTTGCTTTCTGTTATTGATTCTCAGTCTGTCAATCTCTTCTAGTGCACTGATCAGTTCTCCTTTCAAGTCAACCATAACTTCTTCTTTATTAACATCACTCTCTGTGTTGTTATTATCATAGCCCTCTTTGGACATAAGTATGAAGTCATTTAGTTTCTTCAATAGATGAATCATTGTCTTGATCATCTGAAGGATCATCATCATTGTTTATGCAAAGACTTTTCTTCTTAAAGTTATTCTCTTTAAAGAAATTTCTATGTTTGTAATTCTCCTCATCATCACATATATGATCCTTTCCTTTGTGGGAACATTTATTTGCAAAATGACCTATCCTACCACAGTTGAAGCATTTGAAAGGCAATTTACCTTTGTATTTGCCTGATCCCTTTCTTAGTCTCTTCACAAATTTTGATTCAATTTCGTCGGGCTCAGAATCCTCATTCTTGTCTGACTTAAATGATGCTTCTCTGGAGGTGGGTTTATCTTTAACTATTCTCATTTCATATGCAGTCAATGTTCCTAGAAGTTGATCAAAATCCAAGGTTTCTAGATCATTTAGTTCTTCTATAGCAGAGACCTTTGGATTGAACCTATTTGGGAGAGATCTCAATATTTTCTGAACTAAATAAGGTTCCTCAATTGTTTCACCAAGTGCTTTCATTGAATTTACCATTTCTTCTACTCTAAGAAAGTATTTTCCAACAATTTTATCTTCTTTCATCTTAAGCTGTTCAAACTGCATTCTGTAGGTTTGAAGCTCGGCATCCTTTACCTTTTCATTACCTTCATAACTGTTAATGAGTTTGTCCCACATTTCTTTAGCAGTTCCTAGATGCATAACTTTTACGAATTTTGCTTCTGCAAGCCCACTCAAGATAGCATTCATAGACTTAGCATTGAAGCTAAATTCTAGTTTGTCATCCTTATTAGCTAGTACAACTGGCTTTACATAACCAATATCTACCACGTCCCAAACATCTACACCTAAAGCCATTATGTAGCTTCTCATTCTAACTTTCCAGAAGGCAAAGTTTGTTCCATTGAACATAGGGGCCTTATTGGTTGAATTTCCTTCATAGATTGACATGTTTAAGTTCTAGGATATACCTTTAGATAAAAGGGGTTGGCTCTGATACCAATTGTTGGACAACTGAGAGGGGGGGGTGAATAAGTTGTTTACAGAGCTTGAACAATTATACTTATTTCTAATTATTTACAAAGCACTCAATGACAATCACAATGATGCAGGGAAATATGCAATAGCATATTCAACATCAGTCACACATATGAGATACACAGAGACAAATTTTCTTGAGGAAACCCATACAGGGTAAAAACCTCTTCTTCTTTATATGATAAGTAATATTTACATTCTTTACATTATCATACATATGAGCACCAACTCATAATGAGGCTGCAACCTCTTTTTTGAAAGCTGCTACTTGCTGAGAGCACCAACTCTTTGTTTTCTCTAGCACCTACTAGAAGGAAGCACCAACTCCCTGGTTTCTCTAGAACCAACTAGAAGGAAGCACCAACTCCCTGGTTTCTCTGGCACCAACTAGAAGGAAGCTACAACTCCCTTTGTTCAAGCACTCCCTTGAACCTCTGAGGAAACTAGTCCTCCCTAGCACCTCCCTACCACACTGGTTTATGAATATGAATTACTGAAACTTATTATAGTGATATAGTGTTCAACAACAATGTACCAATCTCATCACTGTTCTGCAAGATTTCACTTCTCTGTCTTCCTCACTGTCTTCCTGCACGCATTCCTTTCACTTTTATGTTCTTTTTCCTCTTGTGCTTTCTATGCCCTTTCCATTCAATGCACCTTTTGTATTCTGTCCATTTCAACTGCTTAACTCCCCTTACTTCTTCACACATGCATTACTCCACCTCCGCAACAACAACAAATCTCTTCTTTGTTACACATTCTTATACTTCCTGTGCATCTTGTGCATGTTCTCTATCTCATCGTTCTGCATTCTCTGGATGTCGAGTGCTCTACCTGTTCATCATGGAAACTCTTAAGATTCTCTGTTTGTTCATGCCATTTGTCCATCATCACTAGGTCTCATAATCAAATTCCTTCGCCTCACCATCAGTTGATATTTCTTCATCTTCTATTACAGTTGAGTTCAACTATTTTGTTGTAGTTGCAGGCTCAAACGCTCATCCAACTGTCAATCGCCTTCACGAACAATCTTTGTTCTACTGGCAGATCCCTAGAGACTCTTCACCTTCTCTCTCCATCACGTCGAAGTGTCTTTGAGTCCTCTTGCAGAAACCATCAGTGGTTTCTAGTAGTTATATTGCAAGGAGCAATATTAGTCCTCCGATCGTGCCCAAATTCACCTGCACCATTGGATTGGCTCCATGGGATCTTGCATTCATTTTGGCATTCTGGTCTTCGGCATTTCGGGATCACTGTGGTGGAAGATTTTAGTTGTCTCCATTTCCCGATCCTCAAAACTCTGAAAGAAAGAGAATCTTAACTCCTTCCCCTAGCTTCTACCGATGTGACCAAAATTTGTGACCTCTTGCTGAGCCTAACCATGTTTCTCATTTCGGCTTTTCGACAATTCAACATTCCCATGATGAAGGGTCTCGAGTCTTGACCCCTCCATCTACCGGTATCTGAAACTCCAAAAGTGAGTCGGATCAACGGTCCACAATTTCCCTTTGATCAACGATTCATATTAGATCGTGGTTTCGCATTTCACGATTTCAACGCCTTTTAATTTCGAGTCATCGTGACTCCAACATTACAAAATTCATGATCACAAAATCCTCAAAGTGATCGGACGGTTCACGTAACCCACTGAGATGGATGATTGACGGGATTTCGGCGTTTTTCCCTTCGAGTTTTCGAGACTCACAATGGATCCTTTCGGAATTTCGGAGTTCGAGACATCGTGATGGTGGAGTTTTTATTTTTTTGTAGAACCCCGAAATAGAAAGTTTCGATGTGGTCTAAACTTGCTGACGTCGCACATGGATTGACATGTGTCGAATAGCTGCCATGGGTCACTTTGATTCATGACTTAAATGTGCCAGAAATGTTGAATCATCTTGACACTTGTCATTGCTTGATTGTGCCATGTGTCCTTAGCTGATGTGGTTTGCTGACGTGGTTTTTTGATGTGACTATTTCAGGATTTCGTATTTCGGCACTTCGGGACTCCTTGTGATGAGAGTATATGACTTATCCATCTCTCGGTAACCAAAATCCTGGTATGATGTGCCTGCTTCTGAAATTTTGGCATTTCTCTTTTCGGCACTTCGGGACTCCTGATGTTGAGAGTCTCTGAATTCTCCATCTCCCGATCCCTGAAATGGGGTTTAGCACGGACTAACTCCTTCCTTCATATGACCATGGCCAAGACCAAGAGCTTATCCATAAAGTGCTTTTCTCGATTTCTCATTTCGGCACTTTGGTGTTCCTGTGGTGAAGTGTTCTTGACACCTCCAAGTTCCGGTATCCGAAACTATGAAATGGAGTCAGATCAATGGTCCGGTACTCCAACGTTTCTAATTTTGGTGAATCACATTTCGCAACTTTGGGTTTCACGATTTCAGAACTTCTGAGATGAAGAGTCTTCACTCTTGACTCTTGAACTCCCGGTATCTGAAACTCCGCTATGGAGTTTTTTTCATTTCGCGGCTTCGAGTTTCGTGATTTCGGGACTCCTGTGATGCAGTGTGCTGAATCTTGACCTCTCAACCTCCCCGTATCCGAAACTCCGGTGTGGAGTCTTTTACCATTTCGCAACTTCAAGTTTCGCGACTTTGGGACTCTTTATGATGAGAGTCTTTGTCATTTCCATCTCCCGGTAACCGAAACTCCCAAATGGAGTCTTCGTTGAGGTGCTTGGTTTGGATTTTTCGGGGTTTCACATGTCACCTTGCTCATTAAAGAGTGTGCAGGTTCCCCTAGATCCAATGCCGGTCAGACCTCTGTCTCAGATCTGACGTTCATCAGGAATTATCCTGAATCCAACGCTGCATACTCTGATCTTGCCATCAATGACAATCTCACCTACCTAAAAAATTACCAACACAAACTTAGGAATTCCTTCCTCACAAGGACCATGGAATCTATGGCAAGGATCAATTCCCTTTTCAGGGATCCCAATAGAGGGAAACCCCTTCCATAGCCAATGGAACCCTGGACAAGGCTCAACACCTATGCCCGACGAGTCCATAGGGGGAAACCTTTCCCAAAATCCTTGGAATGTGACGCAAGCCCATCCCTTTTCATCCTATTACGAGAGTTAGTCGATGATGTAACAACAAGCACATAATTCATACGTTTTTCATGGCCATGGTTTTTACCAAAACCCTGGACAACAACCTAAATTTTCTTGGCAACCTGTTGCCAACCAAACTCCAGGCCCCTTTTTCCTTGGTCACATTCAACAACCCAAACTACCTTTTTCTGGAAACTCTACACTTGCCAGAATTGACAAGGTTATTTTATGACCCCATCTGTCATGATCCTCATTGGCCTCCTATGCCGACCAAGTTTCCTTCAGACATCCCAAAGCTCGAGGCCAAGCCTAATGAAGATCCAGGCGATCATGTGACTACCTTCCATCATTGGTGCTCATCCAACTTGTTGAAAGACGACTCTATCTAGTTGTGTTTGTTTCAACACACTCTCATTGGGAGTGTTGCAAAATGGTACATTGAGCTCCACCACTCGATATAATATTCCTTCGAAGAATTGAAAATGTCTTTCTTAAACCATTTCCAATTCCTGTGTGATACAATGGCGACACCGAATTGCTATCCAAGTTTGAGCAGACAAAGGAAGACCATATCTCTGATCACATCCGAGAATGGAGATGCCAAAGGAGTTTGATAAAAGTGTCAGTCCCACTAGATTCCTTCTTGACTGGTTCCTTAAGTCTTTGGTACCCTAGTTATCCAAAGACGTCGCAACGTTGGGAGTGTTTTCAGAAGAATATGCAATAATGAGAGCTCAACATCTAGATCTGATTTACTCTTAGTCTGTTTTACTTTATGAAATTTTTCCAGATGCACCACGATCAATACTTGACAAGACAAAACAGAGAGATGGACCACATGCTAATGGTATCATTGGTTCAACACAAATGAAGCCCGCTGAACAATTGTCGATACAGCAAAAAGCATCCAGCTAGACCACTAGTCCGGTTTCTTCTCCTACCAAAATGTCGGATGTACATAGTGTGCAATCGACTAACCCAAAGGCCACCCAACAGCCTGAAGGAAAGAAGAAACAACAAAAGAAGGTTAAGGGGGATAAGAAACCTACCGTTAATGTTGGTGGGGGCAACATTGAAAAGAAGAAGTCAAAGCATCCATGTAACATGTGCATGGAGGACCACCCAAATCACCAGTGCCCTTGGCTTGCAGAGGCCCAAAAGTTATTGGCACAACAATAGCCTATTGTGTTAACGAACCCATTTCAGCATGGGCAAAATTTAACTCAAGCCTCTCCAAGCATGGAAGGGGGCAGTTAAGGACCCCCTCTGTCTTCGAGTAATTATTCATCCGTGAATGTGTATATGATGAAAGGTGATGCCTATATATCGACTAGAGTGCATGATTACGGAATTACAAACACCTATGAGAAGAGTAAAGAAGCCGAAAACCCACCTCTTCCTCTCCAGATCAAGAAGACATTAGTCAAAACAATGACACACATCCCAAAAGGTGTGTTCAAGAAATCTTCTCACAATCCAAATGCAAGGGTCTCCCATAACTACTCTATGGTGGAGGATTTGTCTCAAACCCCTTGTGCGATGTCTACTTTGGAGGTCCTCCAGAGCTTCCCTTCCCAGAGAAAGGCTATGTTAGATGCCCTAGGATCTGTTGAGACTTGTAATCCGGGTACAATCATGCTTGATACAACTGACTTAAAACCTTGTCTCCCCTACCATGTAGCATTTTATATAGTAGTGTCTTACCCCACGAAAACTTTTACTCATAATGTTTTCCACATGGTGTTTGATGAGGGTGCCTCGACATGCATAATGTCTTTGGCATGTTGGAAGGCCATAGGGCAACACGTTTTGTCTCTGTCACCTACTCTTCTTATCGTGTTCGACGGTCATTCATTCCAACCACATGGAATCATCCCCTCTTTTCCCATGCAGTTGGGGGGAAAGACCATGTGCGTCGAGGTTGAAGTGGTCAATGTGTCTCTTGACTACAATCTCTTGTTAGGAAAGAGTTGGACCTATCTTATGAAAGCAGTGGTCACTAAAGTTTTCTGGGTCTTGTTGTTTCCACACGAGGGTCAGATAGTGACCATTGACTAGTTTTCTTTCTCTCATCATGACCCTTCATCAGGGGCATCCATGGTCCCGATGTTTGACAACCCTCAACCCGACATCGTCAACATAGGGATTGGTTTGTACCCACCTTTGATGAGTACTTTCGATTACCCGCCTCCTTCTGACGATGTTAAGTTTGTTTCATACCAACCTAAGGTTGAGATTTTCCAAGTCTCGTCGTTTTGTACAACTTACTTCAACGATCCATGGACTCTTCCTTCCCCATTATCCACGATGGAAAAGACAGGGCACCATGGTATGGCCATGCTCTTGTCCGCGTAAGAATTTGCGTACTCAATAGTCCAACAAGCTTCCGTCGACCCCGATATGACTCCCGCACATGAGTTAGATCCAATTCTTGAGCCTACTTGGGCTCAAGGTTCCCTTGCTGAGACATACTCTTTAGACTTAGTCTTGCCTTCAGCTAAAGTGATTATTGAAGCAATGACCAGTCTGGACAGACCCTGAGATGATCTCCATCACAAATCTTATTTCCTCCTAGAGTTAATAAGAATTGAAGTAGGAGAATTCACTTTGACTATGACTGGAGATAGGTGTTGTCCTATCAATCCCTTGGCTACACACGTTGTTTATGCCGAAGGTAATATGGAAACCATGGCTCACACGATACCTATTGATATCTCTAGAATCTCTAGCATCATAGAGAATATTCGCGTTAGAGCTGACTATTCCCCCGAAGATATTCGAATATACACAAATTCATTTAAAGAATTCCCCGATGTTTTTGCTTGGTCTTATGAGGAAATGCTAGGCATTGATCCAAGAATTGTCGAACACAAAATAAAAACTTATCCTGACGCTAAGACGGTCCGACAGAAGCTTTGTCTGGTAAATCCTAAGAAAGCAATAGATATTAAGGTTGAAGTAGAGAAACTGCTCAAAGCAGGTTTTATCTACCCCATCCATTTGACTAAATGGGTGTCAAATCCCATTCTAGTGGACAAAAAATAGGGTACGATTCGCGTATGTACAAACTTTCGTGATTTGAGCAAATCATGTCCAAAGGATAACTTCCCCACACCATTTATTGACCAAATAGTTGATGAATGTTCAGGTTGCGAGGCCTTTTCTTTCATGGATGGTTTTTCGAGATATAATCAGATACATATCAAACCCGAAGACCAACACAAAATCTCTTTCATTTTCCCATGGGGTACATTCGCTTATCGGAAGATGCCTTTTGGTCTGAAAAATGTTGGAGCTACCTTTCAGCAGGCCATGTATTTTACTTTCCATGATCTCAAGCATATAGTCGAGGCCTACCTAGATGATTTAGCATCATAATGTCATAAGAGAGATGATCATCCCACACACCTCCGACATATGTTTGAGCGATGTCGCTACTACCAGATTTCTCTTGAATAAAAAAAATGTAGTTTTTGCATGATGCCGGGTCATCTTCCAGATTTCAGAGTTTCGATAACAGGGATCATGGTCGATCCTCGCAAAGTTGAGGAAATAGTTCATTTTCCTCCACCGCGCACATTCCTTCAGCTTCAAAGTTTACAGGGAAAAGAGAACTTTCTACGACATTTCATCACAAACTATGCCGAGATCACAAAGGGATTTATGCGTTTATTGGAGAAGGACGTTCCTTTTCATTTGGATGGAGCCGCTCAATGCTCTTTCGAAGCATTGAAACGCGCCCTCACGACTGCCCCTCTACTTCAGCCACCCAATTATAATAAATATTTCTTATTGTACTTGGTTGCGGTAGAGTCGACCATCGTTATGTTCTTTGTTCAGGAGGATCATTTTCTCTTAGAATATGTCATTTATTACCTGAGCTGAGGCCTGGTCGGACCGAAACTTAATTATTTCCACATTGAAAAACTTGTGTTGGCAGCAGTTCATGCTGTCCAACGGTTCCATCATTATATCTTGTTTCACAAGACCACCATCATTGACGTTTTGAATCCATTTTAGTACATGTTGACACAATGAGTAATTTGTGAAAATATCAGTAGATGGATAGTTGTCCTCCTGGAATTTGACTTAGATTTTTTTTCTGTGAAATCCAAAAAGTCGCTAGTCTTTGCGGAACTCATCTCGGAAATTCCAGTCGAATCAGGTGATGTTATGCTTGAAGAGTCGCTTATCAAATGAGACATGTTTGTGATTGCGTCTTCGGATCCCTGGTATGGAGATGTACTTATCTATCTCTAGACTTTGAATTTCTCCACCTCTTCTTCTTGTGATGAGCATTGTCTTATACGTCATCAAGCCAAGAACTATCTCATACTCGAGGACACTTTTTATCGTCGAGGTGTAGATTGAATCCATTTTCGATGTCTCACTCATGAAGAATAAAAAATCGTTCTTAACGATTTCCACACTGATGCATGTGGCAGTCATTTATCTAGGTTGGCAACAACCCAAAATATTCTACGAGCCGGTTACTTTTGGCCGACATTAATCAAAGATTGTGTTGAATCGCTCAAGAAGTGCCACCAGTGTCATATCTTCTCTCAGAAGCTGAGGACACACCCCGCTCCCATGTTTTGCGTCATTACCGTCGGTCACCTCACCAAGTGGGGATTGATTAGAGTACATGCAACCCCCCTTCAGCAAGGGGGCATCGTTATATCATCGTAGAAGTAGACTACTTCACCAAGTGGTTCGAAGTTATGCTAACATTCGAAGATGACAGAGATACCGTAGCTCTCTTTTTGTTTAACCAGATTATAACAAGGTTCAACGTCCCAAAAGAGATTTTCACTAACCTTGTCACTTTTAGAATAAAATGATGTTTGAGTTAACATCAAATCTTTGTTTGATGCAATAACATTCATCACCCTAGTAACCACAAGAGAACGGTCAGGTGGAAGCTGTAAATAAATCTCTTAAGACCATTCTACAATGAACGATCAATTCAGCCAAGTCAAATTGGCATTTGATGTTATACTTAGCATTATGGGCCTATAGAACGTCTGTTAAGACTGCAACTGGTTTCTCACCTTTTCAACTCGTTTACAGGCTGGAAGGAGTCTTTCCCATAGAGTTTCAGATCCCATATCTAAAGTTGGAAGTACAGTTATTACCAGATACTTCACCGCTTGAAGAACATTTATTATACCTCGAGCAAAGTCGAGATTTAGCCTTAGATAACGAGGCTCACAAGCAAAAATTTAAGTGTCAATACGATCGATCTGTTTGTCCTCAGATTTTCTGCGAAGGTGACCTTGTATTAGTCAATGACCAAGATAAGGACCCCCTAGGGGCAAGCAAGTTCAAACCCATGTGTTTCAGAACTTTCATCGTAAAAGAGATTCTAAAGAAGGGTGCTTATCGTCTGGTGGATTTTGAGGGAAATGATTTGGTGGAGCCTAGAAATGGGCTCTGCCTCAAGAAGTATTACTCATAGGTGGGTCGCCTCGGGTGACTTCTTGTAACATATGTATAGTTCTTTTCCAAATTTTTTTGTTGTTTTTACCTTTTTAGTTTTATGGACATGCCGTTTTTTATGTCATCTTTTTCACTGTGGAAGATGTCAGGTGAATCAAAGGTTTTCATTGGGTTCGTGGACGATGCTAGCTGGCACACTCGGAGGCTTTCTTCTGCGGCTTGGGTGATTTTCAGACCTCAAGGCCAGTTGTTATCTTCAAGATGTTAAGCCCTAATGTTGGCTCATTACCCCTTAATTGGGGCATATTATATTAGTAATGTTATTTTATTTATGTCGGCTTTAGGCCATTAGTTGTAATTATACCTCCTAGTC